>JACXGM010007446.1:6838-21490 GCA_016801145.1 Umbra pygmaea
GTGTGTGTGTGTGTGGTTTCGTGTGTGTGTGTGTGTTATTGTTACTTAATGTATCATGTTTTGAAGCGGTAATCAAGCAGAAAACAACACAATCACATAAAAATAAAACACAGGCCGTAATAAAATTATCTTCAAGTAAACATTTAAAATACCCTAAAGACACCAGTTCCTCAAATTTAAATGTACATTGTAACTCATTCCATATGTGAGGGAAAAAAAGTAAAAGCAGTTCTACCCAATTCATTGGAGAACTTAGGGATCTACATTAATAGCCATACTTAAGCTTGGTAGGTGTGCAAAAGAGCTTTATAAACAAAAAGTGCTAAATGAAATGCTCTGAGAGATTTTAAATACAGCCAATCCACCTTCTGATAAAGGATTCAATGATGTGTACTGAACCTGTCAAACTTTTGATACAAAAAAAATGTCACTATGATACACAGCATCAAGGTTTTAACACAGAAGCAGAGGTATGCATACAGATGGTGTCTCCATTAGGGTTGCTAATTGTAAGCACTATCCTTATTCGATCATTGATAACAGTAACGATCAACCATCGATTAATTGTAATTACAATGTAATGTTACACAAACTATAGAAATATTATAGGACTCTTAGTTCCGGCAATATTATTACAGTAATAGCAGGTGACGGCGGCTGCTCCGTAGGCTTACCTCAAATCAACTCAGCTAATTTGTTCATTAGTTAGCTTATCAGCCTTGTCTGTTTCTGAGTGTTATTTAGGATATTTGTATTTGTGTCCTTGCAGTGTTGTTCACTGAAACTAATGTTTTTGTGATCAGAATTAGATATATATTAATTTCCACAGTCTCGTTTTGTTGCATTTAGCGCAGGTGTATTATGCAATTCATATTACTTTTGAACAATTCCTTTTAGCAACTTGAGAGCCAGGATTCTTGGCGTTACTTCAATTCAGTCGTTTGATCTGCTGGTCGTGATTCTACTGCAGACCTAATTATGCACAGTCTATTATGCGCACGTAAAAATACTGCAGGCAAAATAGAAGTGTTCCTTTACTGAATATAATGCTGGCTGGTCATTTAAATGGTTCGCTAAATTTGCCGAAATCGGTTCTCCTGACTAGAGAAACCATATTAATTCGACAACACACAACAAAGAAAAAACTAATTTATATAAACAACCTTTCGAAGGTTAATGGTTTCACGCCAAAAATGGCGGTGCTCTCTGTTTTTTCTAGGTTTCTATTCATTATAATAGCGTGCTACCAGTCCCAGAGAGTTAACGTTAGTTACATAGCTAGATGAAGTAGATGTCATGGAAATGGTGAAACGCAGGTGTTGACATTCTCAAGTTTTGGAAAACATTTTTAGGCCAGAGCTGAAGTAGTAAACACTGCAGGCTTTTAATTAAAAATGCATATTCAGAACCAATATGACTTCAGTAGCTAGCTACGGTATGTACAGTAGTTAATACTCAGTAATTTAATATGGCCATAGCATCTATCTATCTTATAACCCCTAAATCCTTTTTATGCAGTGTAAAACTTTGTGTGCCTTTTGTGTGACTCTTACACTGGAAAGCTGGTTTTCAATTCACCTTTATAAGCAGCTTGTTATGAGCAGCTCTTCCATCCCCACTTTTTCTTAATCTTTTTAAAATAATGTCTTCTTATAATGCTCAAACCTATATTCGGTGAAAGAGCGCCCTCTTCCGGACAATAAGGAATTGCAAACAAATATATTGGTCGTTATGGGTGGAAATATCACAGATACAAATGTATCTATAAACTGCTAATATTTACTGATAATATCGGTCAATTAATATATTGGTCGGGCTCTAGTACACAATATGTCATCCTGATTGGACATTTCTTGATATCAACCAAGCATGTGCCACGCTTGTGCGTAATGTTTTACTGTTTTGACACATTAGTGTAAACAGTAAATGAGGTAATCTGGGTTTCATAACTCAGTGCCTAGCCTCCTACTGACATCACCGCACGTCACTGCAGCACCCCCCCACCCATCGGTCTACGAAACTGTACCCAGCACTTCTGAAAAAGCACTTCCAAAAACGTCTCTGTCCCCAGCACATTTCAAACCAAACTGACACCTGTGGGCCTATACAGATCAATCTCAGGTTGAAACTTGTAGTTCTTAAAGTTAAGTTGCACAATTTAAGGTAATGTTTATGTATGTTTAATGTATGCCTTAGTTAAGGTTGTTATTGCATTTCAGAAATTGTTTTCTTTAAAAACAAAGTAGATGATATAGTAAGCAATGTAAGCAATGTAGGCTATACAAATGTAGCTTTTTCTGAAAATTAAACCAAACTATTGCATATTATTGCTCTTCAATAAAACAAAAGTATTTCTTATCAGATTACTCGATGGAATAATTGGTAGAACACTCGATAACTAAAATCGATAGCTGAGCCCTAATTGTAACCCTAAATGTAATTGTAGCATTGACCCTTAACATAACCCATAAGTAATAAATTGTCTTTGTCCTCATGGGGACTATCACAAGGTCATAATAAGGGAATTTTTGTCTAAAACAATCTGTTAAACCAAAACACACACACACACACACACACACACACACACACACACACACACACACACACACACACACACACACACACACACACACACACACACACACACACACACACACACACACACACACACACACACACACACACACACACACACACACACACACACACACACACACACACACACAGTGTTACCATGTAGGGATGGTGCAAATTGGTACATTGCTAACCATGATAGATGGGTATATAGTCGACACAATTACCTTGTCACATCACTCTCGTGTCACTCCTTATATCCAGTTCACGTGCCTATGATCACAGAAGTATAGCTGCTGTGTGTAGTAATGTACTAACTAAAAACGTTAGCACCCACGACCATCCCGCAGATCATGTCGGACATGTAAAATACTAAAACAATTATAATAGATAAATAATTGGACAGCATGTGCTTGGAGAAAGCATTTGATCATACTTCGACCACCTGAGAGGAGTTGCTTAAAGAGAATTGTGAAAAACAAATTATGTGGGGAGAGAAACTGGGGGAAAATATCTAGTTTTCCCCTAACCACAAATTACAATCTCCCACTCCAACACACACAGGTTTCCAAGCAATAAAAAAAAGAAACTCCAAAAGCTCAAGCCAATCTGTTCTGAAGCCCTCAGCAATGAAATCTTTAGCAAAATGAAAAAAATAAAATAAATAAGGAGAGTCCACCAAAGTCAAGTTACATCTTTATATGTAACAAGTGGAATAGCACCTTTTCTCCAGCGTTGTGGAAGCTTGGAAAAGGTGTGAAAACCGATAATTACCATGTCATGGTTCTAAATGGCACACTGTTCCTAATAGTGCACCCATCCTGTCAAGGGCTCATGATCAAAACGAAGAACACTATAAAGGGCCAAATTTGCTGTTGCTAACCGCATATTTTTCTTAGTTATTCAACACTCAATATTTGTGTATGTCTGATCCTTCCTATATCTGATATCCTGTAAATTCTATGCTACCAATTGTCCCTGTAGATCCACATTCCTCTTCATTTATTATATATTTCATTGCACATTTAATGTCAGTGTTTAATCCTTGTTTGTTTCTACAGCGGCTGTAGTATAGTGACCCTTATCAGAAGTGGTAGTAGTTCACAAAGGCAGGGTAAAAAACATAGAAATAGAATCTATAGAAAGGCCATTGAGCTGCTACATTGATTGGAATGGCCTTTCTAATCATTCAATTTCTATGGTAGAAACCAATACAGACCACTTCACTTGTGACGTGCACCACTCAAATGATACAAATCTATCAACTCCTCTCTCACTAGACTGATGCAGATGTCACCGCATCCAGATTCACTGTTGCACCATTCTTAGTGACAAAATGAAATTCTACCGGATGAGTTGTGATGCCTGAGTCCACGACACTGGAAACAACGAAACAGATGTAGACTTATTAAGAAACCGTCTCTCCTTAAACAAGAAAGGAGGTGTGACATCATATTTGGAGGAATGCCTAGTCAGAGTCATGCAAATAAGTTGAATGGCAATGATGCTTAGAATGTAATATGCACACCCATCTAACCCATGGACTTGTAGAGTTGGACCATCCCATGGACTATGCAGAGCAGGAGTAACCCTCAACAATGCGGAGCAGGAGTAACCCTCAACAATGCGGAGCAGGGCTAACCCGCAGACTCTGTTGAGCAGGGCTAACCCGCAGACTCTGTTGAGCAGGGCTAACCCTCGGACTCTGTGGAGCAGGGCTAACCCTCGGACTCTGTGGAGCAGGGCTAACCCTCGGACCCTGTGGAGCAGGGCTAACCCTCGGACCCTGTGGAGCAGGGCTAACCCTCGGACTCTGTGGAGCAGGGCTAACCCTCGGACTCTGTGGAGCAGGGCTAACCCTCGGACTCTGTGGAGCAGGGCTAACCCTCGGATTCTGTGGAGCAGGATTACCCATGGACTCTGTAGAGCAGGGCTAACCCATGGACTCTGTAGAGCAGGATTACCCATGGAATATGTAAAGTATCACCAACACTGGATTATATAGACCAGAACTAACTTGTGGATAAAGACAGAAAACACAGAGCAGGGGGGTGGGGTATGTAAATTACCTAATCTCTCCATCTCTGGAGACAAGCTGGCTAATTGTAGAGGCTGGGCCAAGGTGACACAGGACAGTCACCCGGGTCTCCATGCATGCCTTTTTCTTTTCCCTTCATTTATCTATGGCTCGGTGAAGGATAGAGTGGTAGGACCAAGAAAAAAGGAGAGAGAGAGAGGGCGAGCCAGGCATTTCTGGGAAGTAAAGCAACAGTGGCCAAAACCCATTCACCTCATTGACTGTCTGCTCTGCTGCTACCTCACACCAATGTCAATCAGAGAGAGAGTGAGAGGGAGAAAGAGGGAGTGAGAGATTGAGAGAGAGAAAGGGATAGGGAGAATAGGAGAGGAAGGCAACAGCTATGGAGACAAAATGATAGAGAGAAAGAGGAGAACAGAGGAAGGAATTGAGATAATTTCTTTAGAGTTAGAAAGACAAGTGGAGAAAAGTGTGTGAGAGGGAGCGATGATCAGGAAACCAATAAAATAAGTAAAGGAACATGGGTGAGAGAATCAGACTCCCATCTGGCTGGCTGCTCCCTCAATGATCCCCTGCTACTCAAGTCCACTGATTACAGAGATGTTAGTGATGGCAAGCTTCAGGTTCACACTCAACTCAATGGCCTGGAAGAAACAAGTGATAAAGGAAGACAGTGTACACCACACACGTTCGCCACTATTCACAACAGTGTTTAAACTACTGTCACCATTATTCAGAATATAGAGTATAAACTACAGACACCACTATTCAGAATATAGAGTATAAACTACAGACACCACTATTCAGAATATAGAGTATAAACTACAGTCACCTCTTCAGAATATAGAGTATAAACTACAGTCACCTCTTCAGAATATAGAGTATAAACTACAGACACCACTATTCAGAATATAGAGTATAAACTACAGTCACCTCTTCAGAATATAGAGTATAAACTACAGTCACCTCTTCAGAATATAGAGTATAAACTACAGACACCACTATTCAGAATATAGAGTATAAACTACAGACACCACTATTCAGAATATAGAGTATAAACTACAGACACCTCTTCAGAATATAGAGTATAAACTACAGACACCACTATTCAGAATATAGAGTATAAACTACAGACACCTCTTCAGAATATAGAGTATAAACTACAGACACCACTATTCAGAATATAGAGTATAAACTACAGTCACCTCTTCAGAATATAGAGTATAAACTACAGACACCACTATTCAGAATATGGTGTATAAACTACAGTCACCTCTTCAGAATATAGAGTATAAACTACAGACACCAATCTTTAGAATATGGTGTATAAACTACAGTCACCTCTTCAGAATATAGTGTATAAACTAGTCACCAATCTTCAGAATATGGTGTATAAACTACAGTCACCTCTTCAGAATATAGTGTATAAACTAGTCACCAATCTTCAGAATATAGTTTATAAACTACAGTCACCTCTCTTCAGAACAATGTATAAACTACAGTCACCAATCTACAGAATATATATGGGAAATAAACTATATTACACATATATACGTGCATACCTCACTATTGAAAGAACACTTAATTATTGAAAACAACATCATAATGAGGATATACTGTAGAATGCAGTATAAACTCTAAATCATGTGTTGCGCAATATGTGTGGTAGGTTATCCACCAATACTTGATTAACAAGATCAGACTTACGCACAAAAACAAACACATTAGAGTGTATCTTTCTTATCAATGCACACATAGGCCCATATGGATAAGCTGTTGTAAATAGATATCATCAAAAATTGGTGGAATTGTAGATACATTTATCATCAAAAATTGGGTTTGTTGGAGGTATTATATAACCTGAGTTTGAAGAACAACCAATTATATCAAATAACTTTTTTTTTGTGATAAAACTTTCTAAAAACGCCAGAATTCAGTTCATTGGTCTTGTTCACTTGAGAATGGGACATGTCTTCTGTTTTGTGCCTTCTCCCCTGGTTTTGTGCCTTCTCCCCTGGTTTTGTGCCTTCTCCCCTGGTTTTGTGCATTCTCCCCTGGTTTTGTGCCTTCTCCCCTGGTTTTGTGCCTTCTCCCCTGGTTTTGTGCCTTCTCCCCTTCCCATCCTGTACTTCAACATACAAATTCTTCATCCTTGTTGCTAAATTAATTCAAATTCAAATAAATCTTGTGAACTGTGCACTTTTAATCTCCTTGTTCTTCACCAATATTACACCTCTAAATCATTGTTGTTAAATTAATTCAAATTCAAATAAAGCACCCTGAGGTGTCGCCCATGTCATTCAGACAATGGTGATTACTGCCTGGGTACCCCAATGGGTACAAACAGCTAAGTGGCTGGCAACTTTGTTGGTTTAGGTAGGAAGTAGTGGTTAAAAAACTGGTCAATAGTCCAAAGAAATTGTTTGTATCTTTAGGATTCTGACAACGGAACAATGTAATGTACACATATTTACCAAAAATGAAGGACGGCATTGAGTGTAGCTTTAAAAATCACTGATGCATTTTTAATGCAACCTCAAAAGCCAATTGGCCGCTTCGTTTGGTGGAGTGTTAATTCTATTTTCTTCCTGTACAGTATTACCACAGACATGCTCCACAACATTATGGATCCTCCACCAAATGTAACTTTAGATAAGGTGTTCTTTTCAATATAATCTTCATTTCGTTACCTATAAACAAATCACTGGTATGCAATGCCTAAGACAGGGGTCTCCAAACCCTTCCATGGAGGTCCTAGTGTATGCAGGTTTTCGCTTTCACCTTGTTAAAGGCTGATGGAGTAGCTCAATAATTGGTGAGGATCTCCCCTCACCTGGCAGTCTAGATCCTAATTATGCTCTAATTGAAGGGAAAGACCAAAAACCAACATACATAAGGCCCTCCATGGAAGGGTTTGGAGACCCCTGGCCTAAGAACTCTACTTAGGTTTCATCTTTGCATATAAAATTTTCCCAGAACGATTGTTGTTTCTCTACTGTAGGTAAAATGTACTATTAATAATGATCAATCTGGCATTTCTTATGTTTTAATTTCGGCAGGCGGGTCCTCCTTGCTCTTGGCCCATAAAGACATTTTTGGTATGGAAGGAGTATGTTACGCTTTGAAACCTTCACTCCAGATTGCTCAAGGTCAGCCTTAAGCTCTCTTGCTGATTTAATCACAGTTCGCATCAAACTTCAAAATACTCTGAACAATATCCCTCTCACCGGCACATCTCAGGAGGTTCTACACAGTTCCATGAGCAGTGAACTTCTTAATAACATTGCAAACTTTTGAAATAAAGATGCCAAGGTATTTGAAGATGGTCTTGTAACTTTTAGCATTCTTATGATTGGTAAAAATAGCATTTCTGATGCTCTCAGACAGCTGTCAGGTCTTCACCACTGTATAAAACGAACAGGGAGTAAAGGTGGAGCTTTTAAGCATTAAATCCATCATTCATTGGTTAATTCAAGGTCATGTGAGCATTGATTATTGATCACAGGTGAGTCTAATTTCACAGCAATTACAATTGAGTTTCTCTTTTCAAAACAATTTGACTTCAAGGGGGTGCCAACAATGGTGTCATGGAAACGTTACCCATTTAAAAACGTTGCTGACATTCTTTTTGGAATTGTTATTGTTTCAATTAACTCATGAGCATATATACTGTAGACCAAATCAGTTTCACTACACACCTATTATCAGCAGACATTGTACATGATGAATTTAAAATCCAGGGACTTTGCACTTCAACTCACTGGTAACTTTCAAGGTCTTTCAAATGCAAGAGTTCTACAGTGGTGTTCTGTCCATCAAAACATCTAGACAGGATGAAATGCACCCAGCTGAAAACAGTCCAATCTTGATTACTGTAGCACATTTGGCCTTACAATTGGTGTCTGAAGCCAATCCAGTCTCAGTTTTTGCAGAAATCAGCCAAGGAAGATGTTGGGAAACATGACATTACCAATAGGGGTCTACTGTAGGAGGCATGTGAAATGTGAATAAACAAACTAGCTACAGTAAAGAAACCTGCAAAAATTCCCAAAATAAGAAAAAAGTTTACATTTGTGAAATACACATATATTAAATAAATACACTGTTTAGAGGAGAGAAAGAAAGGAGAAAAAAAGACAGCCTTATGGGATTGAGGACAGACATGCCAAGTCACAGGCTGGTGATGCCTTGGGAGAAGAATATTATCATGCAGTACAACACAGGTTCATTCCCATACTTCAACATTTCCATCATGAAATCATTTAAAAATAATAAAAGCAATGAGATGCGTCTCATCATCGTAGCAGTCAAGTGGAAAATAACTCTGCATTTCAAATGGTGTTTTATAAAAGAGAGAATGAAAGAGCTTGCATCTGCTGTCAGTACTGCTAGGCTAACATTTAGAATAAGAATGAGGGCAAGATAGAACATACACTTAAGTACACACCTTCACTTCTCATAGCGCGCACACGCACGCCAGCCATCCTCAAATCACTTTTTGTGTGTAGTACTTCAGTGCTGCGGCAGCACCTCTGGCCTCGTACCCCATGACGACACGAGTGCGACGCCCACACACCGCTCAAATTATAGCAAAATACCTTTTCAGCTTAATGATGATGCTGGCAGAAGGCTGCCTTGCTGGGATTGGTAGGTTACAGATGTACATGTCTGTAGACTGTTGTGAGTCCTTGGGTAATTGGCTGCTCTTCAACAACTAGATAAAAATAAGCAGAAGCAGTGCTGTCCCTAAGATGTCCTGATGAAGCGCTGCTGATGTATTTCAACCTTGGGGAGTGGGGGGTCCTGGTGGGGTCAGGAAGGGGCTTGACTTTGGGTTTCAGGGCGCATTTTTTAAACATGTGAAATATGTTAAACCTCCAGTCTTCTATCCAAATGCATCAAATATGCACGCATATGCTGTAGGAGCATATTAAGACCTCCAACTGCAGTCATGCAATACAGGCTGACAACAAATTAACAGATGTGCGCGCGCGCGCACACACACACACACACACACACACACACACACACACGATAATGACAGGTTATTGACCTCTGAATCAGTCAGTAGAACTAAGCACATGAACCAAATGATACACAGGGATGAATATGTAAGACAAATTTATTCATAATTTCACTCCCACTGAAAAGTTGAACAACCAGACTGACTGGTATATTCACCCATTCACTCACCATGAACATGGTTCGGAAGTTGCTCAGGTCGGTGAACAGCTCTTCCACTGAGGTCTTTTTTGGGTCGATGGCAAAGTAGTCCACCATGTTCTGGTACAGGGTCCCCATGTTGCTGTGCATGATCCGCAGCTTCTGGTACTGCTCTGTGGCTGACATGGCAAAGCTGTGAGGGTCAAGGGTCAAGGACTGAAATGCTAGTGATAACTGTGTTGTCACGGTTCCAGAGCCTAGAAGGATGCCCTGAGGTTAAAGATTAAAACTCAGCCAGACAGGGTGACTGGAAGGGGAGACGAGAAATCCATTAATGCAGGGAAAGTGGTAAAACAGCAACATTGAGACAACAGCAAGGAATGGAAATAACAGCAGTTTGGAAACAGAACCACAGATGATAAAGGCTCTGTCTACTGAGACTGTATATTGTTGCTCTTCGACATTTATGTGCATTATGAATCTTAAAAGCTAATTTAGTCAAAACAATAGTTACACATGTTATAAGTTATAACCCTAAACCTTTTCCAACCTCAACTGTACTCTTTCATATTATTGCATAAATGGTGCTAATCTAACTTTACAGACAGATGAGGCTTGTTTCTGTATTAGGGTGAACTGTTTGAGATGAGGTCTGTTTCTGAATGAGGGTAAAATGTTTGAGATGAGGTCTGTTTATGTATGAGGGTAAACTGTTTGAAATTAGGTCTGTTTATGTATGATGGTAAACTGTTTGAAATGAGGTCTGTTTCTGTATGAGGGTAAACTGTTTGAGATGAGGTCTGTTTCTGTATGAGGGTAAATTGTTTGAAATGAGGTCTGTTTCTGCATGAGGGTAAACTATGAGATGAGATCTGTTTCTGTATGAGAGTGAACTATGAGATGAGGTCTGTTTCTGTGTGAGAGTGAACTATGAGATGAGGTCTGTTTCTGTATGAGGGTAAACTATGAGATGAGGTCTGTTTCTGTATGAGGGTAAACTATGAGATGAGGTCTGTTTCTGTATGAGGGTAAACTATGAGATGAGGTCTGTTTCTGTATGAGAGTGAACTATGAGATGAGGTCTGTTTCTGTATGAGGGTAAACTATGAGATGAGGTCTGTTTCTGTATGAGGGTAAACTATGAGATGAGGTCTGTTCCTGTATGAGGGTAAACTATGAGATGAGGTCTGTTTCTGTATGAGGGTAAACTATGAGCTGAGATCTGTTTCTGTATGAGGGTGAACTACACACACGCGCGCGCGCACGCGCGCGCACGCGCACACGCACACACACACACACGCACACACACACACACACACAAACACACACACAAACACACACACACACACACAAATAATATTTTTGACGGGCATGTTGATGGAGGAAAGAGGGGAGAGAGAAGTAGATGGAAAGGGGGACTTAAACACACTAGCCCATTGCTGAGACGAAAGACGAGGAGTGGCTGGCAATGTCTTCCTCCTCTTCACACTGTGTAACACAACAGACACCTGTAACACAACAGATACCCGTAACACAACAGACACCTGTAACACAACAGACACCTGTAACACAACAGACACCTGTAACACAACAGACACCTGTAACACAACAGACACCTGTAACACAACAGACACCTGTAACACAACAGACACCTGGCCTCCCTAAAAAGAAGAGACCAAAGCCTGTGTCCCAAATGTCACAGTACCCCGTCTGTAGTGTCCTGCCTCAAACCTCAACCCAAAGGGAATGTAGTGCTTTACAAAATGCAATTTGAAACACAGCGGGGAGTAGAAGCATATTACAGGTTGTGTGCATTGTGAAGAATTATCTTTAAATTTAGCGCTTTCTCCTGTCGGTAGTGAAACTTATTTAAGACCAATTGAACCAGCGAGCTTAGTGAAAAGGACACACCCAGTGTCGTGTACTCTGTGTTCTGCACTATGCCACATGCACGCAGAAACACACTCGCACACGCAGCACTAGACGGAGGCGGCAAGGTGGGCTAACCTTTGAAGCAGATCAAAGTGGTTCAACACAAAGGAGAGATGTAGAACTGGACACAAAGCATGGGAGCTACGCAGCTCTAGAAGAAGGAAACACTGTCTGGGCAGGTTGAATAGTTACACCCTCCATACACACACACACACACACACACACACACACACACACACACACACACACACACACACAAAAATAAAAAAGAGAACATGGGAGGAAGACCATTTGAACGCACAAACACGATGCTGGTGTCAAACACGAAGCCTGAAGAGGGCAACAGAGCACAAACAGGCCTAACCCACCATGAAAAATAAACAATTCTCCAAGAGATTGACTGGCAGCTTCATAGATAGACAACTGAAACATCTTAAGACAAAGCGACCCAAACCAGCCTAAAAGTAAATAACTAAACAACCCTAAAGAATAAAGTACGGGCGCAGTGGCTGATGTCTTGTCTTCATCTTAAAGGAGTGTTTCAACAGCACCATGGAGCTAAACATGACATAGGGCATGTCCTAAATAACACACTACTCTGTAGAGTACAATACCTAAGCAGTGTCCTGGGGCCCTGCTCTGAGACCTACACAGTGAAGTGTGCCAGTTGTGACGTGGCAGTTACATGATGCAGCTACAGAGACAGAGCTAGTCCAGTGGAGGGAGGGTGAGCCATGTTGCAAAGCAGCAGCTCGCTGTCTGTCTGTCTGTCTGTCTGTCTGTCTGTCTGTCTGTCTGTCTGTCTGTCTGTCTGTCTGTCTGTCTGTCTGAATGAAACCCTCCTGCTGAAATATTCAGAAAGCTCAGTCCAGAGAGAAGGCTCTAACCTTTGTCAATCCTTATTCTAGACCATACACCTCTGCCGCTGTACATCAAGCCTCAGCTCTGCCTCCTGCTACACCCTTTATTTTGCAGAGAAACAACCAGACTTAAGGATACAATCACTTTTTACTGAAAACAGTTTACTATGATCATACTAAATCAAGCCACTCCTTGTGTCCAGATCAGGTGCCTGTACATTCAATTGCAGATGTATAGTTGGTGAGCGTAACCATTCTGTACATGATCTGACTAAAGGCTTCCATGTTGGATGAGCAGTGCGAAAATAATCGTCTGGCTTGTTGACATCTGTCCAATGAGTTCCGGAGCTATAAACAAGGTAGGGTCAGTGAGAATTACGGAGGGGAAAAAGTTGAAAAAAAAAGATTTGCAAAATTTTTTATATACAGCACACCAATTTTAGGGGCTCAAAATAAATTTGACAAACAAACAGAAAATTGAATTAAATTGTGAGTTTCAATACTTGGACGCAAATCCTTTGCCGTCAATGACTGCCTAATTTGTGGAGGTCATAGATATCACCAGATGCTGTGTTTCTTCCATGGTGATGCTCTGCAAGGCATCTATGCATTAACACCACCTCCACCCTGTGAATCAGATGAGGTGCTTTGGATCAATAGCAGTTCCTTCCCTTCTCCATACTCTTCTTTACCCATCATTCTGATACAAGCTGAACTTCTGTACATCTTTATAGTACACAGGGCAGTCTTATCAATAGTTTACATCTTGTGATAAACACTCTTTATTTACTCTGGTCAAGTCTTCTTTTGATTGCTTACTCAAAAGTAAACTTAGCAAATGTTCAAATATTTACAAACCTGACAGTGTATGCTATTTATATAAATAGAAAGTCTACTTTGGCTAACAAATACTGGACATAACATTTGGTTCTTTGTCAACTTGTCTGATTAAATAATATTAAAATATGCTAACAGCAAGGGAATGCAACCTTCACGTCAAAGGCTAGTTTAAACTGGTGCATTTTTCTTAGAGGGTTTACATTGACAGGCTATTGATCCACACTAGTTGTGTCCATGGTGTTGAATCTCTGCTACTTTTGTGTTGGACTAGAGAGAATCAGATTTCCACTGCCAAACTCACCACAATTGGAGCGTTAGTTTAATACACACATTAATATTTATCCAGTTGGCCAACAGTGGCACATTTGACATTTTAGTGAGACAAAGTAATCTTCAGATAGCTAGGTGCTCTTCAGATACACAACGCAGTAATAAGTACACTTTACTTAATGATGAAGCTGTCCACTTATAGGCCTAATACAATTTAGCCAGTCAATTAACAGTGCTTTTAGACCTATTAGTTAGGTAATTAAAATGTTACATGCTTTTAAATTTCTACATTTCTCTACTTGCAATTAAACTCTATTTATTTAGCTTATATAAATCATGGTAATGAATAACTCATATTTTAAATGATCTGTTCATTTGAAGGAATTGTCTTGGTAGGGACAATTTGTAAATTTTCGTGAAAATATTCTACCTTATCAGTGAAATAAGTGTATTCATATCTGAGGTGCCATTCATCAAATTGGATGGATATATTAAAGTGGAAATGAAAAAGTTAGTGGACAAGATACACTTAAAAATGGGAGAGAGATGGAGAGAAAAGAGAGATTGAACAGAGATACATTTTGGAACGTCAGAGTCAATGAAAGGGGAGAAAGGAGCAAATAACCTCCAGTGTAATTACACAGAACTAGGATAGAATGAGCAGAGAAGATAACAAGATGGAGAGGAAAGAAGGACCATCAGATGAAAAAAATAGGAATGAGCAGAGTGAAAAGAGCATTGTGGGAAGTCCTCTGCTGTCCAAGACGACTGTGGACTATTGAACGTATGTAGTTGTTTTTGAGTGTCACAGTGTGTCTTACTGTGTGTGTGTGTGTGTGTGTGTGTGTGTGTTAGCCTGCCTGGACAGTATAAAGGATATGGACATCTTGGTAGTGAACAGGTCCCCAGGATCATCAGGGGAGCAGAATGTGTCCAGATCTCTCTCCAGCTGGGCCAGCTGCCGCTCCATCTGAA
>JACXGM010007447.1:5888-20956 GCA_016801145.1 Umbra pygmaea
AGGTGCATGTTCAAGGTGCATGTTCAAGGTGCATGTTCAAGGTGCATGTTCAAGGTGCATGTTCAAGGTGCATGTTCAAGGTGCATGTTCAAGGTGCATGTTCAAGGTGCATGTTCAAGGTGCATGTTCAAGGTGCATGTTCAAGGTGCATGTTCAAGCTTTTCAGCACCTTACAGCTTTAGTAAATTGCAGGTCCTTCTCAAGAAATTAGCATATTGTGATAAATTTCATTATTTTCCATAATGTAATGATAAAAATTAAACTTTCATATATTTTAGATTCATTGCACACCAACTGAAATATTTCAGGTAATTTATTGTTTTAATGCTGATGATTTCGGCATACAGCTCATGAAAACCCAAAATTCCTACATCTAACAGATGTATTCATAGTGAATTTAATGTATTGAAGCAATATAGAATATAGTAGTATTTTTTCTTTTATGTATTTGAAATTGGGAAAAAGTGGCTGGTAAAAAATCAAAAAGTCTGGTAAAATTTTGGCATCCACCAGCAACGGTGGCTGGTGGACAAAAAAGTTAATTTCCCACCCTGCTTCCAATACAATGGCGCTTGTTCATGGAAAATGTAAAGATAAATTGTCTTATCGAAACCAAGACATCTAAAGCCATTTTAAATTATCATATTACTGTTGAATGTAATTCTTATTGATAATTAGTTTCAATTATTTTGGACTTAAAGTGCTGTACACAGTGCTCAGCTATAAAAGAGACCCTGGTCTCAGTCTGACTTTCTCTGTATAAATAAAGGTAAAATAAAATATTGTAATAATGATTAACGTCAATTAATAGAATACATGAAATAACGTTTTTGTGTGTGGAAATGGCACTTCATATTCTTGACATTCTACACATAGGTTATTCTAGTTGCATGAAAACCAAATTATTTTTACAAATTGGGATTAAATCATATACAAAAAGCGATCAATCCCCCTCATTGAAATTGAAGATTTTGTCTAGTGCAGGGGTGGGCAAAATATTTTACTTGATTGCCTCATTGAGTTTCTGAAACCAAGCAAAGATGATAAAGCAATGCATGAAAAAATAGGTTATTTCATTAAATTATACATCCGTCCGCCTCCCAAAAATCAATGACCATTAGCATGTGAATTTGCCAGCTAGCTTAAATGAACTTCATTGGCCTAAGTCGAAAAATTCACTACAGCTTACCTTTCACTTGGCTTGAAAGCGCAAACTCTCCCATAGTGAAAAGCTGCACATCCTTTTACAAAACTTACAGAAGGATTTGGTCCTTGTTTTTACTACAATTTTTATTTGTTTTTAAGCCAACACTTATTGAAGCTGCAACCTCCCGGCATGTTTTCATCTCCCACTCTGTTCTATCAGAGGGCACACCTAAAAGAAGACTAGCAGATCACACTATAGCCACACGCACAGACCAATGTGGAGTTGTTTTTGTTTTAGGCAAGAGCAATTAGGCTTATTTTATCTAAAACATGAGCTATTCAGTAAAATAGCAAATTATTATGAAAGCAATGCAATTACAATTTCAAGCACTTTCAAGCACTTTATCTGAAATCAAAGCACTTTTCAAACCTTGAAAACACTCAATTAAAATACCAGCATTTTCAAGGATTTCCAGCCCTAGTACGAACTCTGTGTTCTTTTAACACTGTTCTATTCTCGCTTACCGGAACACTTTCGCCGCTCATCTCTCTAACATTCCTTCTCTCGATCTGCTGTGTCACTTCACCTGCTGCGTCCGAGGCAGGGTACAGCGTCACCTGTCATGAGTGTGTGTGTATGCGTGCATGCAAGTCTGTCTGCATGCACTTCCTAAACTACAAACAGGTAAATATGGGTTTCTTTTATGTTAACATGCATGCATCTGTCCATTGATTGTTTGTTTTGAAGTCTGCACAGGAGCAGGTGGTGAGTGAAAGATCACAGGGGGATGTTCTTGATACAAAGACAGGATTTAGAGTCACAATGGAAATGAGAAGTGTGTGACATGAGTGTCACTCAATTATTCATGATTTTATGTAAATATGGTGCTATGCCAATATAGAACATGAAAAAATATATATATTCTCTAATGCACACTTCGAAGATGCTTAAACATTCTACAATTTTCCTCTGCACACAACTAAGTAAAGAATAGAAAAAACAGATCAACACATAGTTGTATAGTTAATCTGATTATAGTCAGCAATGCTTTGTTGGGTGTTTTATTGAGAAAAATAATTATCTTTAGGTGCAAGTGAAGGCAAAACACTGTCGCAAAGAGGTCAGGTCAGTGCACAACCACTCATAATGTAACTGCTGGATTTGTTTTTTTTAATGACAAAATATGGAGGATGTAAACAATAATTACTTGTTTCCAATTTAGCCCTTATTGTAGGTGAGGGCAGCAGGGAAAAAGAAAGAAAATGGGCACTCAAGTGTCATAAATTCATACATAAAACAAATTGAAAATATTTATGCATATATGGTACAAGTACAAAAAGCTTTACAACAGTAACCAAGATTTGCAGGTCTTGAGTCTATAATTGACATTTACGTTTTGTATAGCAACTGAGAGATGTTCCATTCTACCACAGCCTTTTAAAATTGTGCTAGGACCAAAATCACAACTGTTGAAACAAGATTTGACTAAGTTATCCGTCTTGTGTCACAACAAATTGAGTCCTCTCCTTACTACAAATGTAAGATTATTACTTATTACAAAGCCACCAGTTTAATAGCTGATAAAGATCACAATTAAAATAGTAAGGTATAATGACATCTGGCATAATCAGGCCTAATGATCAGTTTTCAATTTAACCAAATCAATTAGCCTACATTAAAACGGACATGGAGTTTGAAAGTTTCAGATGTAAAACGTGAGGAATTGCAAAGTGAGGATAGTCTTCTACTCTATATCATGTAAGGTAAGGCAAGTTTATGTATATAGCACAATTCATACACAATGGCAATTCAAGGTGCTTTACATGAACAAAACCAGCAAGCTTACAGTAGTCAAAATGTACTTTAGGATATTCTATCATGATTTGGACCCATCCTACATTGGGAATACAACGTTTAACATTTTTATAGAAATCCGTGCTATATGAATTTATTTTGTGTTTTTATATTTGATTTGTATATAAACGTGCAAGATGATTTTCACAAAAAAATAAAAATCTAGAAACTAGTTTTTGACTTGTGTAGGCAGACGTTGCAATAATGATTGGATAGTCCAATCAGTACAAACTTTAATTGATGGAAATTTTGACGTCAATAATTAATTTAAATAATACAAAAATTGCCCTACACCATTTATGTAAGTGTATTATGAAGTATACATCCACCATAGATGAGTAAGCTAGTATTAGCATGATGCTAAACGGATCCTACCCAGCTAGCTACTCATTATGACTGAGAAAGTAGGCATTGGTAAGGTGGCTGATGCTAAAGATAACAACACTGTTACAGCCTCGTAGGCATCCCTTGTTGACAACGTTGCCACGTGCATATTCTACATCAGTCGCTTTGAAGGAAAACACTTGCTTGCGTGGCTTTGCAACGAGACATTGTTTTGCTGTCAATGTCCTCTTTTTTCCCCCCTCTCTCTCTCTCTCTCTTTCTCCATCTCTCTTTCTCCGACGTATCGCTGCCAGGACTCACCTCCTCTGCATGTTTCCTCAGTGCTTTCTCCCGTTCGTACTGTGTTATGAGCTGTTCGTTGTCCTCCTTTAACAGTTCTAGCTCCACTTCGTGCTCTTGGTTTTCCGCGAATACCGAATCAAGGTTTTCCAACACCGCCACTACGAGCGGCATCAGTTCCTTCACCACGTCCTCGTCGTATTTTCCTATTAGTCTCTCGAACTCGCGGTAAATAGAGTTGGCCAGGCCGGATACCCGCTCCGACATCACAGCCGATGTCCCCGGGTCGTCCTGGTACACTACCCCGTCCTCTAACTCCATTTTCTTCCGTTTTTAAAAAAATAGGTCCAGTGAATATTTCCTCTTACCCCGCCACAGTGAATTCTGTTATTTTCTTTATAAAAAATGCAATGCTTATTCCCTAAGAGAAACGAAAAATCTTTCACGGCAAAATCCGTGCAATAGTCCCTCCCTATATCTGTGTGAAGACAGCAACAATAAGGATTACCCACAAGTGGAAATTGCATGTCGCTTTCAAAATAAATGTCACTATAAATACGATGTAATGTACAGCGCGAAATAAGCAGATGCATGCATCATGAACAGCATATATTTTATGTCTACCTTTCAGTAATTTACCTCACTGGCATACATGCATTTTGATTGTATCCATTTGTATTTGGGAGATTTATATGTATGCCCTGGTTAAAAATGTAGACAACATTAATTCTAAAGATTATAGGCCAACCAGCATTTTAGCTGATTTATTAGTGGGAGGTATTTGGCATGAGAAAGGATTGCAGATGTGCAATCTATATAAATGATTATATACAGTTTGTAAAATAATAGGCTAGTACTTACACACTAATGTGCATATTTTGGAAGGAAGAACATGCTGGGATAGTGGATTCTTTGCTTGTAGAACATTTTTTTACTCATGTTTTCCCTTATATATTATTTAAATATATTATTTGTTTTACGTGTAGAGACGTAGAATGGCCCAGCTGGTCATTAGAATATCAGGGTCAGATTACTGCAATTCACATTTAATTGTGCATCTTTATTTTGAAGTTGATAAGTAAATTATATTGTTGTTGATCATTCTTATTATTCCTACATTCACGTAGGTCCTCGGTAGAAGCCTTGAATTTATTATTTCTCCCGTTTCATCTTCCCTCAACAGCTGAGTTGTCGACCAATCACGTGAGAACGTCATCATATATAATGCTCGACGCTGAAGTATTAATTTAATTTGTGGCATAATTGAATTCTTGAAATATTCAAGATTATAGATGTTGTATGCCTTTTATTATGCCACAAACTATCTACAGATATTTTTCTTTGAATCAGTACACTGCAAAAAATGACTAAAAAAATAAGACGAAAGATATATATTTAATTTATATTTAATTATAATGTATATACACAATTTGTATATATTATCAGCCATAATATCATGACAACCTGCCTAATAATGTGTAGGTCCACCTTTTGCAGTCCCATTCGCAACAAACTATTGTGTACTCTTTTCTGACACCTTTCTATCAGAACCAGCATTATCTCGTATCAATTTGAGTTACAGTAGCTTTCCTGTTGGATTGGACCACACAGGCCAGCCTGCACTCCCCACGTGCATCAATGAGCCTTGGCTGCTCATGACCCTGTCGCCGGTTCCCCGTTTTTCCTTCCTTGGACCACTTTTGATAGGTACTGACCACTGCAGACCGGAAACACTACACCAGAGGTGCAGTTTTGGAGCTGCTCTTACCCATAGAAATAGAATAAATATAGAATGGCCATTCCAATTCAAATTAATGTAGTAGAATAATCAGAGCGCCAGCCATTTTTATGTGTACCATTCCGTTGCAAAGACCTAGCAGCCTACTTCCACATTAAACCGATTTGCTGTAAGTTGTGTATAATAGTAATATTGCAATACTCTCTAACTGAAACTCTCAAACTAGGTAGTGCAACACACTTTACGGCCACACTGTTGCATGTTGTCACTGTGACAACTAACAACAATCGCCATTTTGTTGTGTACTAATCAAATGACCACGCCAAACAGTTTACTGGCCTTTTTATTCATTCTACATCTATGTTCTCACCCAGTCGTTTAGCCATCACAATTTGGCCCTTGTCAAACCTTGCCCATTTTTTATATTAGGCAGCAATTTAACCTTTTGTCCTCAAAGTTGGTGAGTTAGAAGCAGGAAAAATTGGCAAGTTTAAGGATTTTTGTGACTCTGACAAGGGCAAAATTGGGATGACTAAGCAACTTTTTTATATATTTTTTATTTAACCTTTATTTAACCAGGTGGGCACGTTAAAAACATTTTCTCATTTGAGACGGTGACCTGGCCAAGATAAAAGCGTTGAGGTACAGACAACAAGAAGTTACACATAAAATTACAAGACAAGGAGTGCACAATAAATAGTAAAAACAGAGAATAAAACAGTAAATGTACAATAAATAATACAGTGTGCAGGTCAAACAATAAGGCATTTGTACAAGTAGTGCAACAGATGTCGATACAAGGAGGTAGATGATTGGTGAATACAGTTGCTTGGCACTGTACAATACAGACAGAAAAAATCCAGAGTAGGGGCTGAGGTAGATGGGTACAATTGTTGAGGTACAAAGTGGCTGTGCGTAAATAACACTATGGTAATAGTATCTCCTAATTTACCTCTGAGTCCCTACACTATCTGTCTCATAGTGTCAAAACTACTAGGTTGTTGGGTAAAGGATAGATTATCCGTTTTTAGCTAACCCAGGTATAGGTATATGGTAGAGACTTATTATGTCCAAATACAATTCCTACCTCAGCACATTGGGTCTTTCTCTTGGGCGAGAATGTTGCACAGAGTTTTATAGCGAATGTAAGATAAGACAAAAGAGAGATTGTTTCCCAATTTTCTCAATTCGTGATCTATCAAATACACAGTTATAATATCTGTGTTTATTGATTGGGTCTTACACAGGTTTAATAATTAGACAGACATTACTTGATCCCTGACCTTATATGTTTCTGTAAGAACCTAATGCTTTATAGCATTTCATAGTAATGCGCTTCAACTCAAATGTAAATTCAAAGCATAATACAAATTTATTATTACAAGGTAAAAATCAAAATAGTCGTCACCATTCTCAGTCATACATTGCGTAATACAATTCCCATTCAAAATCACATCTGGGTTTCAACACATCACCACAATCCACTATAATTCAATGCATCAATTCTTTTCACAAAATCATATGTTAAATCTCACTGCTAGATTAGTACACACATCAACAACCATACACAATGAAAAAGCCAATTATTAGAACATTTTAAATTTAGGTGGTAACAGAAAACAGAGCATTAGCAAAGCAGGTCATATAAAATCTTTATTTACCTGGTAGTGAGCAAAGGTCTTTGAAGATGAATATCCAGACCCACCTTCTTATCTCCAACTAAATCAAGCCAGTTTGAGTTAGAGGCTTAAACCAGAAAACAGAACAGAATACATTTCTCAATATCCTAAAGGTTTCCTACTTATGATTAGCATTTAAATACAAATAAACATATTTGGCTATAAATGGATATATGATGCACCACTCCAAAGTGGAACTATATTACATTATTTGATTGGTAACAGTGAACCCAAATTGCGCACAGTTCAAAACGTCATGTCGAGAACCCGTTTATCTCTACTAATAGGGAGCTTTGCACCCTACACTTTCAAGAATAATTGCGAGGCGACAACCGGAAATAAAAAGTGGCTCAAAAGGTTTCTGTCACCAATCTTTGTATAACCTTTAACAGGTCTTTAAAGTCAATTGCAAACTTAGTTACATCCATCCATTTTAGTCAAGAATGATACTTGCACAAATTAGAATAGCTGGTGAAGGCAAAACACTTTGTTACTTTTATTAAAAAGGTTGGTGTCTAAGCAATATTAAGGGGTCCTTCAGGTTCGTGTTTAAATGGAAGAATTTAAGATCATCAACCACAAAACCTTTAAACCTTCCAGATTCTATAATCACCAAGTATCCACACTTTAGATTTTTGTGACCAAGAATGGTCCTGAGTTTCAAATCACAAACACTTTCACCAATTATTCAACTTTTGAGAATAATAACTGTCCCTTTACTCACCAAGACTTAACTTCCTCTGGTCTGTTAAAATCCTGAGTAAAATAGGTATGCTATAACCAAAGTAAAAAATAGTTCTGTCGTTGCATTCACAAAAATATTCAGCTAAAGTGAATATGGTCTGCTTTGCCCTTGGTCCGTTTCTGCACAGAAATTTAAGCAATACACAGTCCTATATTTATACCCCATTACAGGGAGACTCCCCTTTGATCCTAACTTTATGACCCCCATGGAGACTCCTGTCCTGTTTCTGAATGAAGTTTTAACAAACCAGGCTCTGGAAAAAGATTATCCAACCTGCACATCTGAGACATTCCATCAGTACACACTACCATCATAAACTCCCAATACTGAACAGACACCATACATACTTAACTCAACAGCTTTAACACAATACAATGCTGTCCTCTAAAACATCCCATATTCTACGTATACCCAACAAAATGCATATACCATAATTCCCAAACATTTCTAGATTTCCCTATGTGATAAAACAAAAATCATTAAAACAAAATCAAACTTCCATTATACTTTGTTTAGCTTCAATAATCAACCTCTTCTTTCAGGTCATTACACAATCATGATTACAGTTTCACATTATCACCTGACATCAGTGGTCATATTGATCAATATTAGAAATTCTATCTAAACCATTTCTAAACATTCTGCATTTCTTTAAACATGATATATCCATATAAGTAATATTGTAAAATTACTAAAACCATTTTATTGCATAGTCTCATTACTCAATTCATCCTCTATAAATGCAAATGATGTAAACTTAATCAATTACTCAGTGTTTTCTTTAATAGCAAGAATTCAATTTTCTCTTCCTTGGAACCCAATGCAAATTCATTACAGTCCTGTCTCTGCTCCAAAGACTTTGACCGATTCTCCATCTTGGAAAAAGGGAGGAGCAGGACCGTCCCCACTAGCCAACTCCAGTAGCCCCTCAAAGTCCACTAGAGGAAACTCGTCACCTGGTTTCAATGTAAGATCTGCCATAGCAGGAGTGATGTATTCCCATCGGTAGTTCCCAGCCTCGAACGCTGCTCCCTGGTGGGTGGTAGTATTGTTGTCTTCCCAAAATCTCTTATAACCCCTTGCAGCTGGCAAAGGAGCAAAAGCTGGATTTTCACCCCCATTTTCGGGCGTCGCCGTGTCAAGAATGGTCCTGTCTTTGGCTCCATCCATCTTCCCATCAATTTTAGCCTTCTTCCCTGTCCCTGCTAAAGAGAAACAGGCCCAAACAATGATGCTGCCACCACCATGTTTGACAGTGGGGATGGTGTGTTCAGGGTGATGAGCTGTGTTGCTTTTTTACGCCAAACATAATGTTTTGCATTGTTGCCAAAAATGTCAATTTTGGTTTCATCTGACCAGAGCACCTTCTTCTACATGTTTGGTGTGTCTCCCAGGTGGCTTGTGGCAAACTTTAAACAACACTTTTTATGGATATCTTTCAGAAATGGCTTTCTTCTTGCCACTCTTCCAATAAGGCCAGATTAGTGCAGTATACAACTGATTGTTGTCCTATGGACAGACTCACCCACCTCAGCTGTAAGATCTCTGCAGTTCATCCAGAGTGATCATGGGCCTTGTATGAGCTGAAAGTTTAGAGGGATGGCCGGGTCTTGGTAGATTTGCAGTGGTCTGATACTCCTTCCATTTCAATATTATCGCTTGCACAGTGCTCCTTGGGATGTTTAAAGCTTGGGAAATCTTTCTGTATCCAAATCCGGCTTTAAACTTCTCCACAACAGTGTCTCGGACCTGCCAGGCGCGTTCCTTGTTCTTCATGATGCTCTCTGTGCTTTTACCGGACCTCTGAGACAATCACAGAGCAGGTGCATTTATACGGAGACTTGATTACACACAGGTGGATTCTATTTATCATCATTAGTCATTTAGGTCAACATTGGATCATTCAGAGATCCTCACTGAACTTCTGGAGAGAGTTTGCTGCACTGAAATTAAAAGTGAATAACTTTGCTCGCCCAATTCGTCAGTTTTTTATTTGTTAAAAAAGTTTGAAATATCCAGTAAATTTTGTTCCACTTCATGATTGTGTCCCACTTGTTGTTGCTTCTTCACAAAAAATTAGAGTTTTCTATCTTTATTTTTGAAGCATGAAATATGGCAAAAGGTCGAAATGTTCAAGGGGGCCGAATACTTTCGCAAGGCACTGTATGTCTGCTCCACCAGACGGACGCATCGACAAGGATATGTTTTAAACATTATTTTGTTTAACGTATTATTGAGGATTATTTACATAACATGCCAATATAATTACAGAACATGTTTGAGTGTTCTTTTTGCAAATATGTCTTCGTTTGGATTTAAGTTGGCTACAATCTTGTTTTATTTCATTTGTATTCCACCACAGGCTGTTGATTGTAAGAATGGCTTTGTGAAATGTTCATATTATTAATGAGAGGCAGTATTTCGATTTCGTTTAGCTACACAATGGTCTGCAGTTTCAGACAGCTTCACGTGTTTCACACATCTGCCGGCGGTGTCGCCATTTCTCATTTCACCTGTTTTTCACCCGTTTTTGTGCATACGCATGGGTCAGAGTTTCCTGAAGGACCGCACATTTTCCTGTCAAGTTTGCTTTTTATAAATCCCAATTATTACGTAGAGAGCGGTGTACACCTTCTTTTGAGGCCCCTGGACACTACGCTGACAGACACAGCAAACCTTCTTGCCACAGCTTGCATTGATGTGCCATCCTGTATGAGCTGCACTACCTGAGCCACCTGTGTAGGTTGTAGACTCCGTCACATGCTACCACTAAAGGGAAAGCACCGCCAGCATTCAAATGTGACCAAAACATCAGTCAGGAAGCATAGGAACTGAGATGTGGTCTGTGGTCAACACCTGCAGAACCACTCCTTTATTGGGGGTGTCTTGCTAATTGCCTATAATTTCCACCTGTTGTCTGTTCCATTTGCACATCAGCATGTGAAATTGATTGTCAATCAGTGTTGCTTCCTGAGTGGACAGTGTGATTTCACATAAGTGTGATTGACTTGGAGTCACATTGTGTTGTTTAAGTGTTACCTTTATTTTTTTAAGCAGTGTATGCTTTGTCTTATTTTTTTAGTATTTTTTAGGCTGGTCCATGTGGTCCGATGAGCTACTGTGCCTCAAATTACTGAAAAAGTTAATGCTGGCTCTGGTAGAAAGGTGTCAGAAGACACAGTGTATCGTGTACTATAATTAAAGAAAACATGAGTGAGCATTCAATCCCCAGATTGGCTTGATGATATTAAGGTCAATAGACTGTTAAGGCCACTCCAGAACCTTCACCTTTTTCTGCTGTAACTACTGGAGGGTCAACTTGGCCTTATGATTATTGTAGTGGATTTTTAGATGTTCCACAGGACTGATTATAGCAGCTGTCTAAGAACTACCAGTCTCTCACACTCTTGACGACTGCCGGAGTGAGACCCGAAAGGGAGGGGGGTCAAAACCCCCACTATGGGTAGTCAAACAAGAAGCTGAGATCTCAACATTATACTGTATATCATGATATATCATTTTGGGGCTTGCTAGATCATCCCATAAAGGGAGTTTTGGTTTACTACATGCAACGCTATATGATTTTCTCCACAGAGCGACTAGAAGAGATTAATACTAGCTTTCTGCAGTGAAGCTGAGTCAAATGTTTGTAACCCATTCCTGTTGTCACCGAGGCGACACAAATCTAATTGTTAATGTACTCTTTTGTTCTCCAATTTCAGCCAGTGAACTGATCTGTATTTCGTATGCAGCGGGAGTTTGTGGGCGGCCCCTCTCGAGGGGAAATATAAGTCTTTGTTTAAGGTTAAACAGATGAGATCTATTTAACGACTCTCCTGGCCACACGTTCAGTGCGCGCCATAGCAAATTTGTTGAATAAATGTTGTGATAGACTGCACTGTATAAGACATGTTTAGATCGTAGATCATATTTAGAAGTGTAAACGACATGTAATTCTTGGTATAATTGTGTAATTCTGTGTCCGGTTAAAGTGTTGTACTTCGATGCCCTTTAACTGGAATTAAATATTATTCACTTACTAAGTTCTGTCATAGACATTGTAAATCATTTCCCAGAACATCTCCGGTGGAGTTATTAATGGGAATGTAAGTTATCTTGTTGCGGTCTGCTCTGAAGTTTCAGCCTTTTCACGCACACAGTTCAAGCTAGGTAGCCTACGTACTGTTTTCTGAGTATCGCGGTAAGCGATTAAGTTTTCCCGGGTCACTGTAGTATTTCTTCCGTAGCTGTTTAAACACGGATCAATGATCATTATGAGGTCAGATAGTTAGGAAATATTTAACCACGTCTATTCTATAAATCCTCTATAGGCTTTTATTAAGCATTTCTCCGTTCTCAACCCAGACTATTGCAACAGGGAAGAAAAGGAAATATATGAATCATTAATGCTTTAACTTCATAAGTGCACATTAATTCTATCCTTTTACTCCCTTACTACATTTTGGTCATTCTAGTGCTGGAAAGTCCAAGAGCGTCCCATGCACAGCACATGCCAAACAACTTTGTGATAATTAATGGCTTTGTTTCTGTGCTATTCTTACATAAGTCAGATTTTTTTTGCATGAACAGTAATATTGTCAAAATCAATGCAGAAATTTCACAATTTCTGCCAGGATATGCAAACTTATGAGCATAACTGTGTTTTATTAAGAACATAAAAGGTTGGTCACCAACATTATCAGGATAAGAAAATAATAAATCTCATGCAAATGAAGTGTTGCAAAAATGAGTTCAATCTACTACAAATTCTACCAAATCTAATATTTTGTATGGCCTCCATGCTTTTTAAGGACATCACCAACTCCTCTGGACATGGAGTAAACAAGTTGTTGACATACTGCCACATCTATCTTTCTCCATACTTGGAGAATGAGCTCTTTCAGAGCCTGGATGCTGGACAGAGAATGATGCTTGACCCGTCTTTTCAGAACTCCCCATAGGTGTTCTACTGGGTTAAGATCAGGTGACATACTTGGCCTCTGGATCACTCTCACCCTGTTCTTCCTCAAATGCAGCAGTGTTCCTCCTCAGAAATGCAGCATTGGCCTTGGATGTATGTTTTTGTCATTATCATGTTGAAAGAGTGCACAGCAACCCAGGGTGCAGAGAGATGGCAGCATCTTCTCTTTCCGTTTTTCACAGTACATCCATGAATTCATAACCCCCTCAATGAAGTGTGATTTCCCAATAGACGCAGCACTCATACAACCCTACAGAATAACACTGCCACCGCCTTGCTTTACTGTCGGTACCATGAATTTTTCATTGTACTTGTCCCCCTTGCAATGCCATACAGTTTGGATGCCATCAGTTCCAAAAAGATTAAACTTTGTCTCATCTGACCAAAGTATAGAGTCCCAATAGTCTTCACTTTTGTCAACACGGGTCCTGGCATATACTAAACAGGCATTTTTGGGCTTTAGCAGTGGCTTCCTTCATGGACAACACCCTTGCATGCCACTCCTGTGCAGCATACGTTGTATTGTGTCACATGAAACAGTCGCTCCAGTTTGGCTTTCTACAGCTTTAGCCAACTGTGAGAAGCAAACCAGCAGTGAAATACAGGCAGTGCCAGGCCGAGCCTTTTGAGGGCCCTAAGCAGAATTTGATTTTTTGTTAACTGTGCACTCGATTGGGTGCACCACGCAGCCACTTAGTTCGCTTATGCCTCCCTGAATACAGGGCTTGATGATGCTGGCGTATTAGCAGGGACATACCGTATTTTGGGCTAAATGGGTTTGTCCAGTACGGGACATCACTTGTCCCATATATTCATCCAATCCAGTGTAGTGCATTGCCACGGGAAAAAAATACTGCAGCCACACCAAGAACAAAATATAAACATCATGAAAATGTCAACATGATAAATATATTCAACAAATGAATTGCATTTGCTTTCACCTAGATAATCTGTCAGGTTATGACACTGTTCTTAATGTTATTGAGCTTGTTGTGCTATTATCTGCATTGCTAAGAAACTAGTCAGCTAACTAGTGCTGTGGCTGGTAAGATACTGTGTAGTAGATTAATAAATTTGACAGAGAAAGTTCAAAAGTGCACTAAGGCAGGCAGGGTCTCCGAATTTTTTTTGTTTGCGCCCCCCTTTAGTCTATATTGTAATTACAGCTCGCGTCTGTATGTAAATTTAAATATATTTTAGAAATGTATCAGT
Source organism: Umbra pygmaea (assembly GCA_016801145.1). Classification (NCBI taxonomy): domain Eukaryota; kingdom Metazoa; phylum Chordata; class Actinopteri; order Esociformes; family Umbridae; genus Umbra; species Umbra pygmaea. The sequence goes on from JACXGM010007447.1 coordinate 19,869, forward strand.
AATTGTTTTTTTGTTGCAATTTACAATTTTAACAAATAACAATGTAAATACAATACCAATATTATTCATGTCCATGCATTCGTCTCCGAAATTCGGTGTTTCACCGGCCCGAAAACCTTTTCCTGGCAACTCGGGGTAACACGATCCAACGCACTCTACTTCTGCTCTACCCCGCACCACATCTCCTCACACTTTTTAATATAAGTCCGTTTATGCTGTATAAGATGGTCTGGTGTTTCGTTACGAGGTGGTGGTATTTTACACCATTATATTGTTACTATACTTACTATCTTGTTACGATTAAAGTAGTATGTGCACTTTTTGCTGCTTCCTTTCTCTCGGAAGAACCATAGGGAAGAACTTGATTCAATCTGTTCCCATGCATACTCAGAATGAATCACATGGATGATAATGACGATGGAAATCGTCCTTCACATAAAAATATTAACTTTAGGTTAGTGCAGATTGCGTCATCCTCCTATGCTTTTGATCCACTTGATACCCGTAATCGTTCTAGATCGCTCTGTTAATAAGCCCGGTCAATAAAATTCACAGATCAAGGGCTCAGTTTGAGACGTTTGGAATTACAACGATGGACGACCAATGACAGTAAACGACGCTAACAACTACAACGCAGAATTTGATAGAAAAATAATCAATGGAAATAGAACTATAATTAGGCATATCTGATTCAGACAAGTTGTAGAGCAGAGACATGTTTTGGAGGACTGGAAGCACGTGTGTTATATTTGTGCGTCGGGAGAGCAGAATTTTCGCTCATAGGAGTTTTAGTTATTGAGTGTTCTCCAGGCAGATCTTCCTTGGAGCAGAGGTAATTTGATTGGTTGATTCAAAAGAGATTGCGGACCTCATATTGTGTTTACTTCTGAATGTTAATTATATATATATACAGGTCCTTCTCAAGAAATTAGCATATTATGATAAAGTTAATTATTTTCCATAATGTAATGATACAAATTAAACTTTCATATATTTTAGATTAATTGCACACCAACTGAAATATTGCAGGTCATTTATTGTTTTAATACTGATGATTTTGGCATACAGCTCATGAAAACTCCAAATTC
>JACXGM010007448.1:0-30647 GCA_016801145.1 Umbra pygmaea
TCATAGAAGTAATGCGCTTGCGCAAAAATGAACGATTTGAACGATTCAGATACTAGTACCGAGCAGTATAATGGGTCATAGAAGTAATGTGCCTGCGCGAAAATGAACGAAATGAACGATCCAGTATGAATCGTACGTACCGGTCTTTTTAAAGATTCGTTCAAAATGAACGAATCGTTCATGAATCGCCCATCACTAGCTTATATTTAGCGCGCGTTTAGTTAAAGATTGGAGAGGCTGCTTCGCGAGAGGTGGTTACACATCAATTACCCGCTTATATTTTGCGCGCGTTCAGTTGGAAGGTGGTGGCCAAAGCAGAGGAAGATGTGTGTGAGCTATCGGAGGCAGATCACCTGTGGCCTCAAGTTCAGTCTATGTTTTCACTCCAATACGTCAAAAAGAATAGTTCATAATCATGATGCATGCTGTTTGCACCAAAACGAACTGACATCTCAACATACAAGAATCCCAGCTCCAACCTGAAAAAACATGTAGCAGTAAGTGTCACAATGATGCCTATATTTGAACACTATTAACGGTAATTTAGTAACTTTGGTCACTTTTCCCTTATTTCAATATTATTTCACACACTGTCCGAGTGTTTTTCCTCATATGCGCTCTTGTGCAAGCAATCTTGTGAAACACACTTTCACAAACGTACATTTTCATATCCTTTTTTTCAGAAAATCTAAACAAATTGAATAGCCTAATGTGATGTCTTGCATTTATACACAAATCCGGACAGACACCTCACTAAAGTGTAGAAAATACATACAAACAAAAAAGGGATTGTATTTTATTCGCACCTGAAGAATGTATATACTTAAAAAATATAGGAACAAAGTATGTTTTAAAAGGAAGAGCTCTGGTTAGTCCAGCACACCATTCATTAATGATATAGAAGTTCATTTACTGAACCTAAACATAGGATCTTGATAAAAATGTTTGTTTTTTGCAAATTAACTCTCTCTCTCTCTCTCTCTCTCTCTATATATATATATATATATATATATATATACAGTCGTATGCAAGATTTTCGGCACCCCTGACAATTTCCATGATTTTTATTTGTAAATAATTGGGTGTTTGGATCAGCAATTTCATTTTCATCTATCAAATAACTCAAGGACACAGACATGTTTTGGTAGTGAAATGAGGTTCATTGGATTAACAGAAAATGTGCAATTTGTATCAAAACGAAAATAGACAAGTCCATGAACTTCGGTGCATCCAATCATTTAAGGTGGCCAATTGCAAATTGTTATTTTTAACTCTCTGAAGAGTGGCAACATGGGGGCCTCAAAACAACTCTCAAATGACCCGAAAGCAACGATTGTAAGCAGAACAATGAAACTTTCAAGAAGAGTTATGTAAAAGCTCTCCAAGTAGTCTGAAATTCAGGGTTTTTGCTTCTTATCAATCAGATCGAAAGTAACTAACTACTTGAGTAGTTTTTTCATCGAATACTTTCTTACTCTTACTCAAGTAACTTTTACTGTTGCTACTTTTTACTTTTACTTGAGTAAATATTTCTATAAGTACTTGTACTTTTACTTGAGTACAGATTTTGGCTACTCTACCCACCTCTGCCAACACTCCTCATGATTCAGAGAGTGAGCCCAAAACATTGGAAAGTATGTCTTTGTGACATTTCTTCAGACCTACCCATTTTAGATTTGCGTCGAGCAAATGTGTGTTTGTGTGTGTGTGTGTGTGTGTGTGTGTGTGTGTGTGTGTGTGTGTGTGTGTGTGTGTGTGTGTGTGTGTGTGTGTGTGTGTGTGTGTGTGTGTGTGTGTGTGTGTGTGTGTGTGTGTGTGTGTGTGTGTGTGTGTGTGTGTGTGTGTGTGTGTGTGAGTGAGATATCCTATTTTTGTGTGGTCAAGAAATTCCCATAGATCGTAAGCCCGGACAATTTATTAATTTCCTACAAGGTTTTTCAGCCAGTCGCCATATGGATATTTTGTTTTCCACCTTAAGGGTCAGGTAGAGAGTAAAACTTACAATTGCGGGTGGTGTTAATACTGGGGTCAGTATTCCTTTTAAGCATTTGGAGTTAGGATTATGGTTAGGTTTCTGAGGTTAATGTTAACGTTATGTTAATATGAGGGTAAGGGTTGTGATGGGTTAGAGAATAAAATCCCATAAGAATCCCGAAAGGACTCCAAAACAAACTTGAATTTGTTTGTTTGTGTGTTTGAGTGGTGATGACTATGGTAGTTTAGCTCACCAGTATTGACCCGGCTAGCATGTGCACGTGATGCCTGGGTGTCTAGCATGGATTCTATGGGCGTCTCCCCCTCCTTGGGCTTGTGGGCCACCTGTGAATCCTCTCCCTGGGGCTTGGTGACCACCATGGAGGTGAGAGGAGTCACAAAGCTGTACTTCAGACAGAGATCCAGGGTCTCCTTCTTCACCTTTTCTTTCTCATCACCACTTGACTTCACCCTAAAAGACCCAACAGGTAAATACAGTTGCTAAGGTCCATACAGGATATGGTTTACTATAGGAGTTGTTTAAAAAGAAACTCCTGACTGCCCGTGGCTATACAGCCATTTTAATGCAACCCAACACCACTTAGATCTGTAATCATTATCCCTTATTGCCCTGGGTCTCTCATGTGTTTTTTGTGCTCTACTGTCTCTTGTTATGTTTATGTGTTGTGTTTATTGCGTACTGTCAGTTGCTTCACCTAAACTTCTGTGTCCATATTCTTATAGATTGCAATATCCAGTCTGCCTTGAACAGCACAAAAAGGCCATTTAAAAGCTGAAATGCCACTTTGAGTGACAGGCCATACATTTTAACTGACAAATTACTATTAAAATAACACTATAGTGACAGAAACAATCACAAACATTCAAGCTATATTTTATGTTATTATTACATGACTATCTGCTTATCAATGAATAAATAAGACACAGAACAAAAGATTTTTAGATTGGGGGCAGTTTCAACAATTTCTGCAGAATCCACCATTTACACACAAACACACACATACAGTACTCAGGAGGAGGATTGACAACTGCATATTTACAGGAACACACTCAGTTGCAGACATTACGCCATGCAAGCAGACTCACTCCTTGTCCAGTAGCTGCTTCACAGTGAGGTAGGCCCATAGCCTCTGGATGTTGCTGTCAGAACTGGCTTTAATGGGCTGCTCTGATGGTGTTGCCTCTGAGTATTTCACCTTATTGCTATTCTGAAATATTAATAACAATCTCACGTCACAACACTGAAGATTGAATTTACATTTACATTTGGCTACATTATCTCTAAAGCACATAGAGCAGTTGAGTAATTTAACAAATAAACGTATGAAAGCGTAGAAGTCACCTTACCGATATGGCTATAACCTCTGCTGTGAATTCTGCTATGTTGTTGTCAGTAATCTGTCCAGCTACCACAATCTCAGAGCCGTTGTAATACTGGCTGAAGTGGGTCTGAGTCAGGTTAGCCCCACCCAGGTACACCATCTGCACATCTTTCAATAGGGGTGTGGCTACCTCTTCATAAAAGCCCTGTCAATCAGACAGGACACAAACCATTAGTTCCAACACTTTTCTTGCACCAAACCTGCACCATGTAATTTTGTTGAAAACTACAAAATTCTTAAATTAACAGTGTTTTAGGATTAGTAAATGTTAGGTACTAGCATATTGTATCCCGGGTTGAAAAAAATAATATTTTTCATAAGGAATAAAAAATATTGACAATGTTTGCATAGCAAATTTAACATTTCACAACATCTAAATAGCAAATATACACTCACCTAAAAGATTATTAGGAACACCATACTAATACTGTGTTTGACCCCCTTTCGCCTTCAGAACTGCATTAATTCTACGTGGCATTGATTCAACAAGGTGCTGAAAGCATTCTTTAGAAATGTTGGCCCATATTGATAGGATAGCATCTTGCAGTTGATGGAGATTTGTGGGATGCACATCCAGGGCATGAAGCTCCCGTTCCACCACATCCCAAAGATGCTCTATTGGGTTGAGATCTGGTGACTGTGTGGGCCATTTTAGTACAGTGAACTCATTGTCATGCTCAAGAAACCAATTTGAAATGAGTCAAGCTTTGTGACATGGTGCATTATCCTGCTGGAAGTAGCTGTCAGAGGATGGGTACATGGTGGCCATAAAGGGATGGACATGGTCAGAAACAATGCTCAGGTAGACCGTGGCATTTAAACGATTCCCAATTGGCACTAAGGGGCCTAAAGTGTGCCAAGAAAACATCCCCCAAACATCCCCCAAACCATTACACCACTACCACCAACCTGCACATTGGTAACAAGGCATAATGGATCAATGTTCTCATTCTGTTTATGCCAAATTCTGAACCTACCATCTGAATGTCTCAACAGAAATCGAGACTCATCAGACCAGGCAACATTTTTCCAGTCTTCAACTGTCCAAATTTGGTGTGCTCTTGCAAATTGTAGCCTCTATTTCCTATTTGTAGTGGAGATGAGTGGCACCCGGTGGGGTCTTCTGCTGTTGTAGCCCATCCGCCTCAAGGTTGTGCGTGTTGAGGCTTCACAAATGCTTTGCTGCATACCTCGGTTGTAACGAGTGGTTATTTCAGTCAAAGTTGCCCTTCTATCATCTTGAAGCAGTCGGCCCATTCTCCTCCTCTTGCATTAACAAAGCATTTACGCCCACAGGACTGCTGCATACTGTATGTTTTTCCCTTTCCACACCATTATTTGTAAACCCTAGAAATGGTTGTGCCTGAAAATCCCAGTAACTGAGCAGATTGTGAAATACTCAGACCGGCCCGTCTGGCACCAACAACCATGCCACGCTCAAAATTGCTTTAATCACCTTTTTTTGCCATTCTGACATTCAGTATGGAGTTCAGGAGATTGTCTTGACCAGGATCACACCCCTAAATGCATTGAAGCAACTGCCATGTGATTGCTTGTGTAAATAATTGAATTAATGAGAAAAAACTAGCAAATATACATAGATTTTATATACACCGGGTTCCAAATTATTATGCAAATTATATTTTATACTTATTTTCCTAAACATGCAAATGACAGTCAGTATAATTTTCAATTCATCAACCATTAGGCTATAAGTCGAATTTCATTGAATAAACCAAACCACACAATGAAAACAGTATTTTCTTTCAAAAATAAAAAACACAAAATGCACTGTTCCAAATTATTATGCACAACAGAGTTTTTAAACATTTTCTTGGTTGTAACGAACTGAAAATTGTCATTTCTTGAATTTGTAGCATTAGGAGGTCATATTTTTCTGAAATCAAAAGCTATTTCAATCAAACATATCTTAACAGGGCAAGTTACATGTTAACATAGGACCCCTTCTTTAATATCACCTTCACAATCCTTGCATCCATTGAACTGTTACGTTTATAATGGAGGGTTTATTCTTGAATTTCTTTGAAGGGTGTCGGAATAGCCTCAGAGAGCTGTGTTTTGATGCAAACTGCCTCCGACCCTCATATATCTTTTGCTTGAGGATGCTCCAAAGGTTCTCAATAGGGTTGGGGAGGATGGGGGCCACACCATGAGTTTCTCTCCTTTTATGCCCATAGCAGCCAATGACACTGAGGTATTCTTTGCACCATGAGATGGTGCATTGTCATGCATTAAGATGATTTTGTACGGAAGGCACAGGTCTTCTTTTTGTACCATGGAAGAAAGTGGTCAGGCAGAAATTCTACAGTTGTATGCAAAATGTTAAGCACCCCTGACATTTTCCATGATTTTCTTTTATAAATAATTGGATGTTTGGATCAGCAATTTCATTTTGATCTATGAAATAACTGAAGAACACAGAGATATTTCATTAATGAAATGAGGTTTATTGGATGAACAGAAAATGTGCAATAAGCATCAAAATGAAATTAGACAGGTGCATACATTTGGGCACCTCAACAGAAATATCACATCAATATTTAGTTGAGCCTGTTTTAGCAGACATAAAAGCCTCTAGACTATGGCCTGTAATGAATGTCTGCATTCTGGATGAAGGTATTTTGACCATTCAACCTTGCAAAACATTTTCCGTTCAGTTAGGTTTGATGTTTGCCAAGCATGGACAGCCCGCTTCAAATCACCCCACAGATATTCAATGATATTCAGGTCTGGGGACTGGGATGTCCATTCCAGAACAATGTACTTGTTCATATGCATAAATGCCAGAGTATATTTTGAGCTGTGTTTTGGGTTGTTGTCTTGTTGAAATATCCAGCCACGGTGTAACTTCAACTTTGTGACTGATTCCTCTACATTATTCTGAAGTATCTGCTGATATTGAGTGGAATCCATGTGACCCTTAACTTTAACAAGATTCCCAGTACCGGCACTTGCCACACAGCCCCACAGCATGATGAAAACTCCACCAAATTTTACTGTGGGTAGCAAGTGTTTTGTCTTGGAATGCTGTGTTCTTTTGCCGCCATGCATATTGCCCCTTGTTATGACCAATAACTCCATCTTTGCTTCATCAGTCAACTTCTTTAAAATTAAGTTGGCTTGTCCAAATGTGCGTTTGTATACCTCAAGAGACTCTGTTTGTGGCGTGTGTGCAGAAAAGACTTCTTCCACATCACTTTCCCGTATAGCTTCTCCTTGTGCAAAGTGCGCTGAATTGTTGAATGATGCATAGTGACATCATCATCAACAAGAACAACTTTGGAGGTGGTATTTGGGGTGTTTTTGACCTTTCTCACCATCCTGCCTCTTTGCCTCTCCAATATTTTACTTGGCCTGCCACTTCTGGCCTTAAAGCATAACTCTCACCAAAATGCATCCTAATGTCTTTTTTTAAAAGCGTAATTAGGACGGAAACGCCCCTATTAAGATTTTCCCTATATTTGGTTTCTGTCAAATTGCATTTTAAACAGGAGCGATAGGGGCACTAATATGATAGCATCAAAATTGCTATTTTTAAAACACTAAGAATGCTCGACACAACATGAAACTTTGCACGAAGTATCACCAGTGGCTGTACACATGAGCTTGAGCATTGAGAACATTGTTAAAAACAAAGGTTTTGTACAACTCACCTTAGCAGTTTGTGTTTCTGCTGGCTGCCATTTTGCCATCAAAACATTTCGATCTTCAAATGCGAATGAACAGACTCCATAGAAGGAAATACCATGAATGACTTTTCCACTTTTTGATTTAAGTATTACTTCATATGACGCTCCTTTTTCTACTACAAGGTAGTATTGTTTTTCACTAATTACAAAACAACTAAATATCTGTGCATTTATATGGAACTAAGCTTTAGGTGCTTTCATTGTTTACTCTTCTTCCTGTTACTTTGCATTTAGAAATTGACATTTTTTTGGACTGGCAAAATGGGAGCCACCAGAAACACAAATTGCTATGGTGAGTTGTACGCTCTCATGAAGTGTCCGGTCTAGTTTCAGCAAGAGTCTATATAACGAATTCTGTTATCATACCTGTAGCTGAAGAGCAGCATCAGAGTCCTCATATATTTTTTATCATACCTGTAGCTGAAGAGCAGCATCAGAGTACACATTAATTCTATTATATATATAGATATTTTTTTTTAATAATTTTTTTCCAGTTTCCTCCCTACCCAAATCCCACTAACTCTGCCTTGTTGGGAGCTCCGCAACTCCTTGGACAGATCTGTGGGATGGTGAGGGGTGCGCACATGGTTCATCCAATCACAAGTCGCCCAGCTTACCTGTAGCTGTGCAGCAGCATCAGTCCATATAAAGATGATGTTTTCTTACTTGTAGCTGTTGAGCAGCATCAGAGTCCTCATATATCCTTCGTCCCTCACCGTTGTTTTCCAGCGCCATCTTCTCTAGGAACTCAAAGATGACATCCATTCCAAAACCCAGGCAGTAGAGTGGGAATTTGCTATCAATGGCTTCCTTTACATTCTTGTGGATTTGTTCCAGGTTGGTCACACCTGAAAAAAGTGAGATTGGCTTTAATTGTATTTTTGATCTAGGCCTATATAAAAAGTACATCAAACGTGACAAAGAGCAATGGTATTTAGTGATGGAGGGTAAACAGGCTCATGTGGACCATGAACGTGAGCTGAGATGGCCATTATAGTTTAACTCCAGAAGTAAACTATATATTGATGTATCAAGCTACCTACCTACAACCCCGATTCAGAAAAAGTTGACAAATTATTGGGGGTCCGCATGGCGTAGTGGGCTATGTTGCTACATTTGAGAGAATTCTGCATCATGATAGACCTAGATCTGCACTGGGGCACAAGCCCCCCTAAGGGGGGTCCATGGGCATGCTCCCCTGTAAGAAAATCTTGTCTTTTAACATTTAAATGCATTCATCTGGTGCACTTTGAAAATTATTTCAGAGGTTAGAAATTATTATTCTTATCTATGGATGGAAATAGTTGTGTTGTAGCTCGAATTATTTTGCACTTCAGAATTTTAACCATGCAAACATAGTTGGAGCAGTTTTTTCGTATCTTTACTTTGATGTCACTAGGAAGCATACCAGTAGAACTATATATTCATATTTGTAAGTGGGATTGTCTGGAAGCTGGCAATATAATAACCATTATGGTGGAATTCTCTGGCTAAGCAATTTACAAAAGAATATATTATCATTCACTTTTTCTTGTCCTCCTCTGTTCACTTGGTATTCCTTTTCTTTTGTCCATTCACTCTTCTCTCCCTTAGTTTCTCACTCTCTTCTCACTGCCCTTTCTTGCTCTTATCTATTTCACTTGTCTTCCTGTCCAGTCTTCCACCTGTCCTTCCTTTCAACTCTCCCTACAAGGACCAAAGCAGAACAATCTGACTGATTTTGTTAACCAATTACTGTTAGTCCTCAATTCCTGCTTAATGAATAGCATGTTAAGTATGTTAATTATGTTAATCAATGACATTTGTGGTTCTGCAAAGAAATAATTAACATTATCAAGGCTCCCATACACAATGCATAGGAATTATAGCAAATAATGACAAACTCACTATTAATTACATTATCTTAATGCAGTGTAACTACCTCAGCATGTAAGTAATGCACCTAAAATATAAACCAGGGTTCATGCACAATTTTCAAAGATACATTTAAGGCTTTTTAAGACCTTTTTAAAGACCTAAAAAAAATGAATTCTATTTATTTGATAGAAAAGTTATTATATTTTGGAAAACAACTTTTCCTTTTCTTTTGTTCAGAGGAGAATACTTTAAATTCAAACATTTCCAATCAGTTCAACCATATTAATAACCTTAAATAATAAATGTGGGTTTCAAAAGGCTTCACCCCCATGGTCCCTAACTTGACTATTTTTCAGCATAGATTAAGCGCCCCCAATCCCCCAAATATATATATATATATATATATATATATATATATATATATATATATTTTATATACACACACACAGTGGGTACCGAAAGTATTCAGACCCCATTACATTTTTTACTCTTTGTGTCATTGCAGCTATATGATAGAATCATCATTATCATTTCTCATTAATGTACACTCAGCACCCCGTCTTGACAGAATACAAACAGAAATGTAGAAATATTTGCAAATTTATTAAAAAATAAATACTGAAATATCACATGGTCATAAGTATTCAGACCCTTTGCTCAGTATTGAGTAGAAGCACCCTTTTGAGCTAGTACAGCCATGAGTCTTCTTGGGAATGATGCAACATATCTTTTACACCTGGATTTGGGGATCCTCTGCCATTCTTCCTTGCAGATCCTCTCCAGTTCCGTCAGGTTGGATGGTGAACATTGGTGGACAGCCATTTTCAGGTCTCTCCAAAGATGCTCAATTGGGTTTATGTCAAGGCTCTGGCTGGGACAGTCAAGAATGGTCACAGAGCTGTTCCGAAGCCACTCCTTTGTTATTTTACCTGTGTGCTTAGGATCATTGTCTTGTTGGAAGGTGAACCTTCAGCCCAGTCTGAGGTCCTGGGTACTCTGGATGAGGTTTTCTTCCAGGATATCTCTGTACTTGGCCGCATTCATCTTTCCTTCAATTGCAACCAGTTGTCCTGTCCCTGCAGCTGAAAAACAGCCCCATAACATGATGCTGCCACCACCATGTTTCACTGTTTGGATTGTATTGGGCAGGTGATGAGCAGTGACTGGTTTTCTCCACACATACCGCTTAGAATTAATGCCAAAAAGTTCAATCTTGGTCTCATCAGACCAGAGAATCTTATTTCTCATAGTCTGGGAGTCCTTCATGTGTTTTTTGGCAAACTCTATGCGGGCTTGCATATGTCTTGCACTAAGGAGAGTCTTCTGTTGGGCCACTCTGCAATAAAGCAACGACTGGTGGAGGGCTGCAGTGATAGTTGACTTTGTGGAACTTTCTCCCATCTCCCTACTGCATCTCTGGAGCTCAGCCACAGTGATCCTTGGGTTCTTCTTTACCTCTCTCACCAAGGCTCTTCTCCAACGATTGCTCAGTTTGGCTGGACCGCCAGGTCTAGGAAGAGTTCTGGTTGTCCCACACTTCTTCCATTTGAGGATTATGGAGGCCACTGTGCTCTAAGGAACTTTGAGTGCTTGCCATAATTCTGGCTCTGAGCTCCTCGGGTAGTTCCTTCGACCTCATGATTCTCATTTGCTCTGACATGCACTGTGAGCTGTAAGGTCTTATATAGACAGGTGTGTGCCTTTTCTAATCAAGTCCAATCAGTGTAATTAAACACAGCAGGACTCTAATGAAGGAGTATAACCATCTCAAGGAGGATCAGAAGAAATGGACAGCATGTGAGTTAAATATGAGTGTCACAGCAAAGGGTCTGAATACCATGTGATATTTCAGTTTTTCTTTTTTAATAAATTTGCAGAAATTTCTACATTTCTGTTTTTCTCTGTCAGGATGGGGTGCTGAGTGTACATTCATGAGAAATAAAATGAACTTTTTAGATTTTATCAAATGGCTGCAATGAAACAAAGAGTGAAAATTTAAAAGGGGTCTGAATACTGTCCGTACCCGCTGTATATATATATATATATATATATATATATATATATATATATATATATATATATATATATATATATATATATATATATATATATATATATATATATATATATATATATATATATATATATATATATAATATTATTGTTTTTTATTTCAGCATTACAATTTGGAATTACAGTCAATTTTAACATGAGGTTATAGTAGAAAATCTAACCCTACAATTAATGGATAATCTTACTGCTATAAATATAATCTAAGGGGGATATCAAATCAGCAGTACTTATAATAAGAAAAAGTCAGTCACATCTATTAGAATTTAAGATGTGAAATGACAAATAAATGAAATTAAGTGATGTTATTGAATTCTTACTAATTGTAAAGAAAACTGTGTTTTATGGTATTGAGATATATATTTGGGAAAAGTGTGCACTGTCGGTTTAAATAGAATGTAATTTTGGAAGAGATCGCAGAGAGGTGTTGTTGAATTGAGACAGCAAATGTAATTTGGCTAGACAGAGCTAGAATATTTCTATAAGCTTACTAAAGTTTGCACAAAAATTGTGACTGAGTTATTTAAATCGTGCAACATTAACATAGTGAGCTACCTTAGCAAGCCTATAGAAACCTACACAGCTAAGTTGACTGCGTATCCTCAGTGTATTCATCATTGTCTATGTATTTAGAGTTTGTGACAGGAGACGGTCTATCCAGCAGCATCGCAGTTTAGCTGACAGAGCATAAGAGAGCAGACAGGAAGAGGTTCAGGCTCGTGCATCAGGTCTGACACACGGTCGCCCAACAAGGAAAAAATATCTACACAGTGTGAAGTAGTGTTTTATTCTTTGTGGTCAGCCTCTAAGTAACAGAGTGGAGAGAGAAAGAGAGAGAGCACAAAAGGAGGACGTCTCCTGACCTACACCTATTGTTTGGAGCAGTAGCCACCGAAGTCAGAACGGTTAGGTAAGATTAGTCTAGGCCAGGGGTATTCAACTCTACCATAAGGGGTCCAGAGCCTGCTGGTTTTCTGTTCTACCTCAACATTAATTGGACTCATCTGGTGTCCCAGGTCTAAAGAATCCCAGATTAGAGGGTTAATGAAAAATGTGGATTGGATCTGGCTTTGAGGTCCAGAGTTGAGTATGCAGATTCTTGGCTCTCTCTCCAACAAAGTTTAGGGCAGCCAGCACTTATTCCCAGCATTCAGGTAGCCTCTGTTTTGTGCTTTTGTCTTTGTTTTCCTTTACCTGAATATTAGTTGATTTGGACACAGACCAGTGTGTTCTCTGATTTACACAATTTTATTTTGGCTGTGTGTTAGGCTTATCTTCTGTTACACTGTGGTTGTCTGTGAAAATACAAGGGCCCCTGCCAAGAGAAGATGGTACAACTCCCAATATATCACTGATCTGACTGCTTGCCTTTAGTCTCTTTATTTGACCTGTCCTGTGAGGTCTACAGTGAACCTGGCCCCACTGAATGTACCTGAGGTTGGGTCTCCATCAGTGAGCAGTATGAGGATAGAGGCGGTGCCCTCTCGTGGGTGTTGGTTGAGCATGTCAGTGCCCTTCAACACTGCAGCATTGATGTCAGTACCTGGAAAAAGAAGAGAGAGGACAATATTAGCTCTGATTGCCATCAACTCGGGTTGAATTGTTACCGATTACTCTTCGATTGACACCAACTCACCTATTGTTTTTATCTGTAATGACATTAGCGTTTGTAGCATAATAGTCTTCACTGGCCCAGCCCCCCAAATTTACTAGGGATGGGTAGTAACACAATACAAGTAACGCAAATGAGTAAAATGAGTACAGTTTCAGAGGAATGAGTACTCTTCTAGTTACTTTCTGGGGGCTGTTCTATTTTCTCTTTACTCATTACATTTGACCTACACTTGACTACAATTGTCTTCAGTAATCTGTCAAAATTATAATTACGTTTTTGGTTCGTGATTTGATTTTAGGTTGGTGATTGGGTTTTCCCACCCATTTTAGTCTAGAAGAAGTGCCTGCACAGACATAGCTCAATTAATGTGAGACACTAACATGGAAAAAGCTCAACTGGCAGTTTTTTGTTTATTAATTCACTGTTAACGCTAGTGTTAGAACTGAGCCAATGACAGGATTCAGGAGGAAAAGACTCTCATGCACCTGTTTCTCCAGCCGGACTCAAACTACCTGTACTAGTTATGGAGGTACACAGCTCCCTCAAGCTGGACTCACACACTTCTCCACCTGGTCAGTTGACAACAACCCACCACTGTGCAGGAGAAAAAGGGGTATGACAAAGTTTTTGCCAAGTACAGTGCATCCGGAAAGTATCCACATTTTGTTATGTTACACCCTTATTCCGAAATGAGTTAAATTCCATATTTCCCTCAACAATTCTACAAACAATACCCCATTATGACAATGTGAAATAAGTGTTTTTGAAACTTTAGCAAAAATGTACATAACAAAATATGGTAAAAGTGCTGTAAATACTTTCCAGATGCACTGTATGTCAGAGTTTGTTATGTAGTTCCTGTTCAAATATTTTGGCTCATCAAAGCTCTTTCTTTTCCTAAGTGTGTTTTCGATTAAAGATATGTTTCAATTAGTTCAATTTCAAATACTTAGCATTTTTCTCAGTTTTCTCCCTGCAACCTGCAAGCATTATTACAAAATAAACCACCATAATAAGAGACAATAGGAAGAGGCATGGCACAAGACTAAACCTGAGCAAGGTTTGAGGCTGCTACTACCCGGTAGATGAAGACACCTTCTACAATGAGCTAGATGCTATCACGCAAGCTACCCTCGATTGTATCCAGCCCTCAGGGAGCTATACTCAATGCCCCATGAACGCCAGGGGGGTGTTAGCTGAATTACTCACCTGGTAGTGAGACGGCTCTGTGGGGCAAAAGACAGTAGCTACAGGCCTAGCTAAGTGGAAGACGAACATCCTGACACAGGCCAATGCCAGTGGCTCCACCCTCTGTGACAGTTCAAAAGGGGCTGCTTGCCACATAAGTGCCTGAGGGTCTGCTCGCCATGCCCGCAACCGAGGCCCTGGCTGCCTCGTTTACAGTGCCGAAGGCCCCCTACTGCATCAGGGTCTAAGCTCCTGCCAGCCGTGCCTCAACAAGAGGCTTTTAACTATCATAGTGCAATGTTCTGGAAAAGAGCAACACACAGAGTACCAATAACCAACAATGAGAAATCAAACACCAGGACTAAATGTACTTGGTAATTCATAAATGACAGCTGGGAAAGGTAAAACAACCTGAGCCGTGACAGTACACCCCCTTCCAAAAGAGCGGCTCTAGCTGCAAAATCCCACCGAAGGGAGGGGGCATCAACGGCACAAGGCTGAGCAGCCAGAACCAGGGAAGGGTGTGGAGCAGCCAGCACCAGTTGAGCGGGCAGCACAGCTAGATCTGGCTGAAGGGGCGACGCTGTAGGCAGAGGCTAAGGCGGCGCTGCTACAGGCATTGGCAGAGAGGTGGTGTAGCTGGCACTGGCTGAGGGGGCGGTGCATCCAGCACCACTTCTAGGGAGCATGCAGCTTAGCACAGGCTGAGTTGGCGGTGCCACTGGCTCCAGCGTGGAGGGCAAAAAACGGACTCTGATGTGTAGGGTGTAGGCCCTGGTGTAGGGGATGGAACTCTTGGCACTGGCGTGGGAACATAGGCTGGAGGACTCACTGTTGTTGTGGGGACCCGGGTTGGAGGACAGGAGGCCTAAGCTGGCTAATTGGTGGCCCAGGTATGCTGGGTCTGGACTTAAGCTATTACAGGGCAGCCCTTACCCAAAAACTCCCTTTGGGAAACCTAGGTTGTCACCCAATCTCTGCCTCTTCACCTCTGGCTGCTGTGAAAACAGTCCAAGGGGTGTTCTGACATACACCAGGTCCTGGAAGATGACCCCTACTAGGTCCTCCCATTGTATGTTTTCCTCCCAGCCTTATAGCTGTAGATCCTCCTCTAGCTCCTCCGGGGGGTGCTCAAACAGAGCCCGGAGTAGGCTGGTGAATATAACATAACTGGCTACGTCCAGGCTCCCTGCCTTCTGAAATGACTGGAACAGTTCCAGCGGACGTCGGGACGTGACTGAGATGACCAGCTCCAACTTATCTCTCTCTGACAGGAGACGCTGCTGCAAGATGTACTACACACAAAGCTCAAGGAACTGACAACATTCGCTAGGGTTTCCATCATACCTTTCAGGGAGAGACTGGCTGGGGTTACTGACTAGTCTGGGTGGTGAGTCCTTTTGGGACCATAAGAGAACACAGCTGGTGGTAATCATGCCATGTTTAAACTACAATTCCTGCTGCTCCAGTGGCCATCGCTGCCTCCCTTTTGTGGTCGGTCATTCTGTAATGTGCAGGGGAATGTGCTCCCTCCAACAAAGCACATTGTTTTATTAGTTCTAGACACATTTTGGAGATCCTGGACCCCGTTAATCAATCTAGGTGGCATTGTCGGTTAGCTTTATTGTATTTTAATTATCCACGTCCACCTTATTGATCACACGTTCTATAACCTAAAAAGGTTATTCATCTGCTCTTAAAGGAAAACCCTTTTTTGTTTTCAACTACAAAACATGTTAGTTTTGTGGTAATGCCAGTCCAATCAGTGTCTTTCATCAAAGAGGAGAGGACAACGTAAGAGTTTCATGGAAACATGTAAAATGAGCAATAAAAGAAGTGTGAATATTACGGGACAGGGTGTTCATGCACCAAGGGGATGCGAGATAATTTTAGAACATTCTAGAAACAATCGGAAGGATCTGCCCTACTCCTCCACACTGGCCTCTCAACAGTTTTGATTGTGGCAGATACAAAGGAGGGATAACAGGTGCCCTGAGGAAAGAAGCAATATAGAAAACTTGATGAATGGCCTCTCATGTGTCTTGTTACAGACTGTCTTTGGACTGTCTTTTACAGCAACGACCTGGGAGCAATTAGGGTAAAGTGCCTTGCCCAAGGACACAATGACATTCGGGACAGTCGGGAATTGAACATGCAACATTATGACAACAAGTCTTCCTCCCTAACAACTGAGCCCTCAGCGCCAAATAACATTAACGTTATATTACATGACTACAAATACAACAATATAGCGTCTCTCTCATAATGCAATGTCTATTGAACTTTGGAAATTATTAATAAGCATGCTGAGAGTGTCAGTGCGTTCAAAGTAGATCACACAAATTTGAGGCCAAGTGGGGAATGATGTAAATTGTATGATTAATGTACTGTAACACCATAAATATACAATGGCGGCGCACTGGAGTTGAACCCTGGTCGCCTGGTTAAGAGACTTTAGTCATTTCCACTACACCCTCAAGACAGTATGAACTCAACGGGTTTTCGAAGGAGTTGAGTTTAACTGATTAGACTGTGTAGGATTTTGTAAATGAAAAGGTATTTTAAATATACAGTAAGCAGTTTACATGAGAAAATTATATTGTAGGACAATAGTTTAATGACTAAAGCGCTATCAATAATACATTTAACTTCAGAACATAGTTGTTTAATGATAAAATAATCTGTAGTGTACAACGTGTTTAACGTAAATTATTTGGGTGAATGTGCACCCTGGAGCCACCTCTCGGCACTTTGTTGTATTGTTTTCTTTTAAAAACTGCCACCGAAATGTAATTCACTCGGCCGAAGTGCACCTCATAATACCACGGTACAGCTCCACGTAGGGTTGGGCATCGTTTTGATTTAAACAATTTTGATTCCAATTCCAATTCTTTCTTTCGATTCCGGTTCTTATCGATTCTCGATTCTGATTCTTTAATAACTGGGATTGAAACGGGTCACCTTGCCTTGTCGGCAGTATGCGCGAACGTTCAGCACACATTGGGCTAGATTTATCAAGCCGTTTCCAGGCGCTAATTGGTCGCAAAGACGGACGTAACCGATGCGGGCTATTTACAAACCGGGCGCACTTGACTAAAATCGCAAATTGCCTGCCACATAAGCGACAAAAGACAAGTTGCGCTTTCAATATGCGTTCGTGGGAGGGTCATGGGGAAAGTGGGTGTTCCACCTAAAAAGGTGAGAGGATTGCAGGGGGAATTCTCCGTCTCTTAAAAGCAGGTCTAAACAAGCAAGCGCGTTTTCCTGTGTGTTCAAATCAATGGCAGCAGTGACAGCAACAAGTTCCAAACATAGCATCAAATACACTTGGCACAAAAAAAGACAAATGCCTCCATCTGTTCCATTTTTTATAAGCAATTTTGCGATTATTGACCTATATAACACTCTTTAATTACTTAACCACATCGGTTGGCTTTACATATTAATGATATAGGTTAAACATATATGCCAAACGCTAACACAACAGTATCATTACAAACCACACATACCTTCATTCTCTACAGAGATCTCAGCAGTATCTATGCCGTCCACACCTTCCACTTGTTCGGCAATGTATATTTGCTCGCACCTCTTCAATAGTGTATATATATAGCGTGTCTATTTCTGGTGGACCTGAACCGCTTCTCCTCGATTGTGCCCGGATGTATGCAACCTTCTCTTTTGTTCTGCGCTTTGTCTTGCCAACGTTTTTTACCTCCTCCACTTCTCTCTGTGTAGATGATAACAAGTTGATTTAACTTGTTATGGCAATCCAAATTGATTTTTTTTCCGAGGGTGTGGATGTTCTTCCCTGTAATATTTTCGGGTTTGCTGTTACTTCATGCACTAAGATGTTAATTTCTTCTTCACTAAATTTAAGCTTGCGCTTAGTTTTTCCCATAGGGAGATTCATGATAGATACATACGGGACCATTGTTTGCTCTTTTAGAGGCGCGCTAATGGAGGGCGGAGTATGCGCTGATTGCGTAATGGGTATCGGGTTTGATAAATACTACGCTAAATGTGGAAGCATAGCGTGCGCTATTACCGAACTCGCATAAACAGACGCAGCGCAAACTGTGCTAGTGTTAGTAAATTCGGCCCATTTTGTCTCCGGCAGTTGACACAATTCAAAAGGTGCAGAGGAGGCCTGGACACACAAAGTGGTGCAGCTTTTTCACCACATAAGCTTTAACGTTTGTGGCACTCTTCCACATTCTCCGCTGTTATTTTTTCCATTGACTGCTAACGTGAACGGAGTTTCACGCTGCAGTTGAACGCTAGCAGCAGTAGGTTTGCTAACGTTACTTTTGTTAGCAATTTAAGTATCGTTAAATCTATCTACGAGAGAAAAAATATCTAAGTAGCCTCCAATGCAAGAAATTGGGATTGTTTTTTAAGTAAAATGAAGCCACACCTTTGAGTGCCGCTTTTGTGTGCTTGGTGGAGGATAACACAACAACAGCCTGGCTGCCCTGGCAGTATGGTGGCTGGCTGGCCGCTACGGAAAGCAAAACTTGCGTGTTTTGGAATCGATCGTCGGAATCGAAACCAAATTTTCCAAACGATTCTGATGGAATCAACATTTTTTAAACGATTCTAAGTTGGAACCGATTCTCGATGCCCAACCCTAGCTCCACCCCTTTTTCACCACTTTATTGTGTGACATCTGTACATATTTCCCCTGGTTTTATGAAAAAAATGGTCCTGCATCCTTACAGAGATGTTATTTTGTAATTTTTATTTCACACTTCCTGTGTGTGATGTTTTTAATTGACCAAAGAAATAATTTGAAAATGACCTAAATTTGAGACACGACATCTTCGGCATTAATGAACCCACATAGACAATTCTAATCTCATAATTTGCTGCTGAATCCCATCTTTCCAACCATATCAGGCATTAGTTGCTGGCATGTACGGTTCAAGAGATATAACGCTGTCAAGCAAAAATCAAACATTGTTCGTCTTGCGGGGGGCCTCAGAAGACACTGGTGAAGCAGGGGCCTCGTAGTATGTACATCTGTCCTTGGTGAATGGCTAGTACAGGGAAAACCGTCAATCTCCCATACTTTCCGCACACCTTGGACTTTTGGGGTGTTTCTACTGTAGGCTACGCTAATGAACATGTTAACAAAAGATGGCTTATGCATGATTGTTTTATTATCACATCAAATATTATTTAGGATTTAATAGTAATTCTGCGCCGCAAGTCCAGGACTCAAGTACTCCATCACTGGCAGAAACAGTGGCCGAGATGATGTAAAAAGTATGATGTACATATAATATGTTATAACATTACCTCCTCTGGCATCAATTTCTCGTGCAAAACTTTTGGCAGCCTCGAGGTTATTCTGGTTTGCCTGCAGAAGCTCATTCTTCCATGGAGACACATCGCTGTCAAAGGTGATCAGGCCAAAGTGGTCGTCCTCTGCCAGGTCTCCCAGAATCTTCAGCAAAGCCTCACGGGTCTGACAGTTTACAAGACAATCACCCATCCAGTCAATTCAACTGCCCAAATAATCAATGAATTCCTTGTCACAAACATTAGATACAAATGTATGGCGTTAGATCAACGCCAAATGTCGCGCGCATGCAGAACGTCTCGCGCAAGCAACATCTGTTATGTTTGAGAAAGCGAAGGACCGGAGTTGCAAGAGCAGAACTGTAGTTGCGAGGAGAAACCTTGTATCGCTCGAGCATCTGCTATATTGCGGATGCAGAGCAAGAGTGTTGTGTGGAACTTGCAATTAAGACGATGCATTGCTAACTGTGAGAAAGCAAAAAAAAATTGCAAGCAGTAATTTACTGCGAAAGGATACATTTTTCACAACGTATAAGTATATATCAAAAGCAAGACTCTGTACCTTTCTGTGATCCACAAACTGACCATTGCCCACATGTGAAAGTCTACTCTCATGCAAGTTTCCATTTCACTCGCAATGTCAGCTTCGGTCTCGGAATTTTTATATATTTTTGATACAGGTAAACATCAGTTCAAACATTCATCCAATGAAATAGACTGGATTGTCCCATTTGATTGCAGTTGGTCGCATTTTTTGAGCAGTCTTGGTTTTCCTCATTGACAAAAAGTGGCCCATTTTAGCTGACTTCACCCTACATTAACTACTGTGAAAAAGACAATTATTATCTTATACAAACAAAAGTCAAAATTTATAAATTGTACAATATATGTTTATATAAAAAACATAAATTTAATAAAAGGCATTGTATTCAAAGAAACAACTTGGTATGGTCAGTAATCTTCATTTAATAAGGACCAGTATTTGCAGTATCATACAACTGCCATTATGTCACAATCTACTGGAAAGTTTACTAAATACACCAAGGATTTGACTTTAGTCATTGTCAGTGGCATATAGCACCTTTTCAATTTCAGTATAATGATCCACAAGTTTACATTTCAAAAGAGACATATTATGAAAACCACATTAATGCTTTTCCTCTGCAAAGTACTTGCAACTAGATACAAGAAACAACTAGACAATAGAATAAACACATGACAAGAAAGAAAATAAATTGCACTGCTGGTTTGCTTCTAAGCAAATCAGGGTTGGGCCTGGTTAGTTCTTGGATGGGAGACCAGTGGTGTTGGAGGGCCAGTAGGAAGCACTCTTCACTCTGGTCTAAAGACCATTCCCAAAGCCCCAGGGTAGTAATGGGGACATCTGCCCTGCGTAGGGTGAGATCTTTTGGATGGGACTTTAAATGGGTGTCCTGACTCTGTGGTTACAAAAAATCCCATGGCACTATTCATAAGAGTGGGGGTGTTAACCCCAGTGTCCTGGACAAATTTCCAATCTGGCCCTCATACCATCATGACAACCTAATCATCCATATCTCTCAATTGGCTAATTCATTCACCTCTCCCCCCTTCTCCCCAGGCGGTTGCTGCAAATGAGAACGTGTTCTCAATCAACTTGCCTGGTAAAATAAAGGATAAACTTAACACCTATAATTATGTCAATATATTTACATATATTTTAGACATATTAGAACATATGTGAAACGGCCAATATCGAATATGTAAATATATGTATGAAACAATTGTATGTAAAATATATGTTTTTGCTATTTATAATACTACGGGATGGCGTCGATTGAAAAAGCGATGGCAGAACCAAGTGTAAACGAGGTACAGTAAAATGATGGTTTACTGTAAATTACATAAACAAGTTAAAATAAATCATTAACTTTTGTTATTACATGATTAAGAAGTGAAAGTATACTGCTTGCAATAATTTACACCATGGTCAATAAAAATATAACAAAATTAATAGTTTTTAGGATGTAATAAAATGAATAGGTTGTAATAAAAAAACCTGTGGATTTGGATTAACATCCGTCATGATGGATGTTTTTTGTGCTGGTCGAAATGGGCCATATCCAATCAGTGGATTTAAAAAAATAAAGCCGACCAATTGCATTCAATGGAATAATCCAGTCTATTTCATTGGATAAATGTTCAAACTGATGTTTACCTGTATCAAAAATATATACAATTCTGAGAGACCAAAGCTGACATTGCGAGTGGATTGGAAACTTGCATGAGAGTAGGCAATCACGTGTGGGCAATGGTCAGAGTCTTGATTTGATGAATAATTTTAGTCTGTGAAAAACGTATCCTTTCGCAGTAATTTACTGCTTGCAACATTATTTTGGCTTGCTCAAAGTTATACATGCAACGTCTTAAGCCCAAATCACACAGAATCCGTCATTGCATATGCGTAACAACGGAAGTCCAGTCATTTCCAATGAAGGAGTCCGCCAGTGATGCAAACACGCATAGCGGAATGCGTTGGATTGCGGCTGCGGTGCGTTCAGCGTGTTGCATGCATTGGATTTTTCCGACTTGTGCGCTAAAACCAATGCGTTAATCAAACCGGATGTTGTGTCTAGCTAACACTTGCTAGCTTTTCAAAACGGTGACAAATTTGGTATAGCCAACACTTGTATTTACTGACCTGCTAATTCAATGTCTTTCAAATTCCCTATTCCAAGCATATTGTTTTTGATTGATGTCGCTGTAGACATCTGCTGTTATATAAAAAATGGCAGGATACCCGGCGACCGCTCTTATAAGTTTCTCCTCCATTTTTACTTGCGCTGTGAAACACTAGACAATGCGTAAATGAAGCCCAAATCACACCGAATCCGCTAGTTGCGTTGTATATGCATAGTTTTGATGCAAAGCCCTTTGCCTAATTTACGCAGTGTCTAGTGTTTCACAGCGCAAAATCTCACCCCATGTGGTCAAAATGATCACAAAAACGGTGAGCAAAAATCCCAGAGCCACATGGGGGGACCTAGTGAATGGCCTGCAGAGAGCTGGGACCAAAGTAACAAAGGCTACCATTGGTAACACACTACGCCGCCAGGGACTCAAATCCTGCAGTGCCAGATGTGTCCCCTTGCTTAAGTCAGTACATTTCCAGGCCCGTCTGAGGATTGCTAGAGAGCATTTGGATGATCCAGAAGAGGATTGGGATAATGTCATATGGTCAGATGAAACCAAAATTGATCTTTTTGGTAAAAACTCAACTCATCCAAATAACAACATACCTACTGTGAAGCATGGGGGTGGAAACATCATGCTTTGGGCCTGTTTTTCTGCAAAGGGACCAGGATGACTGATCCGTGTAAAGAAAATAATGAATGGGGCAATGTATCTTGAGATTTTGAGTGAAAAGCTCCTTCCATCAGCAAGGGGATTGAAGATGAAACGTGGCTTCGTAAGAAGCATTTCAAGGTCCTGGAGTGGCCTAGCCAGTCACCAGATCTCAAGAAAATCTTTGGAGGGAGTTGAAAGTCTGTGTTGCTCAGCGACAGCCCCAAAACATCACTGCTCTAGAGGAGATCTGCATGGTGGAATGGGCTAAACTACCAGCAAGAGTGTGTGAAAATCTTGTGAAGACTTACAGAAAACGTTTGACCTCTGTCATTGCCAACATGACAAAATACTTATTTTCCACCATAATTTAACAATAAATTCATTAAAGATCATACAATGTGATTTTCTGGATTTATTTTCCTCATTTTGTCTCTCATAGTTGAAGTGTACCTATGATGAAAATTATAGGCCTTTCTCATCTTGTTAAGTGGGAGATCTTGCACAATTGGTGGCTGACTAAATACTTTTTTGCTCCACTGTAGATGGTGAATGTAATCATCCCATGCTTGATCTGACTAAAAGGTTTCCATGTTGGATGAGTAGTACAAAAATAATTTGTGGCTGGGCCCCCTCGCTATCCCACAGATCTGTCCAAGGGGATGCGGAGCTGCCGACAAGGCAGGGTTAGTGGGAATTGGGAAGGGAGTAAAAATTTAAAAAAGGACCGTCACTGGAACAAAGGGGACTAACCCACACCCTGAAAATCAGCCCCAGACTATCATCCCCACTCCACCATTAGTAGAGGTGTCCACATACTTTGTGTTTACTGAAGACGCTGAAACTGTCATCCATGCATTTGTCACTTCATGTCTTGATTACTGCAATGCCCTTTTTATTGGTCTATCAGCCAGTTCCATTACCAGATTGCAATACATTCAAAACTCTGCTGCCAGAATACTTACCCACACTAAGCGTTCTGCCCATATCACCCCCGTTTTGTACGATCTCCACTGGCTTCCTGTGGCTTATTGTGATAAATTCAACATCCTCCTGCTCACTTTTAAATGTCTGCACAATTTGGTTCCCCCCTATCTCTGCCACTTACTCCACCCCTACACCCCGACTCGCTCTCTACGATCCTCTGACTCTAGCCTTCTTGTTGTCCCTCGGCATCGCCTTGCTTCAATGGGGGGCAGGTCGTTCAGTGTTGTCGACACCAAAATTTGGAACCCTCTCCCTCGATCACTCTGTTGTGTTAATATTATTTCAGATTATGCTCAAAACTCATCTGTTTTCTGAATGTTACCATACTTAAAGTTGTATTACATTTTGTTTTCTGTTTGTATTCTGGTGTATTCTGCCCTGCCTACATAGTCTCATTTACACTCATATACATTTTGTGGTTTGTTTGTTTGTTTGTTATCATGGTCCATTGTTATTGTTATTATTTTTGCTTGTTCATTGTAAAGCATCCTTGAGCTCTGGAAAGGCGCTAAATAAATAAAACGTATTATTATTATTACTGTTAATGTACATTCATTGTTAAGCTTTTAACTTCATTTAGCGAGGTCGGTATGAGCTAGGGTGGTGGGTTTGATTTCCAGGGAGATCATTACGAAAACATATTTACTCACTACCTTAAATAATAATAAGCAACACAAACCTGCTCCATTTTCCTGCCCCTCATGGAACCACTGCGATCAATGATGAAGACAACATTCTTTGGAATGCGTGATAAGTCACTGGGAGCAAAGTGATGAACAAAATACCCCTCTGACTCCTGAAGAGGTAATAAAAGACAGTGGTTAAAGTACAGTTTGGAGATAAACAAATGGATGACAGGAAGAGGTTGGAAGAAGAATACCTTAAGCTCTCCAATAGAGTTTTTCCTCTGGACGTCATAGGCAATGACCAGGTCTCCATTTAGGCCCTGCTCTCCACAGCCATCACACTGTGTCTGTTGCTCCTTACTGGGATAGAAATTAACCCAAGCCTGGGGAGAGTGAAGTGGTCATTTTACAAAAAGAATGCAACCGTATCTACAATTTTTATTAGTCTGACT
The DNA here is from genome assembly GCA_016801145.1 of Umbra pygmaea. NCBI lineage: Eukaryota > Metazoa > Chordata > Actinopteri > Esociformes > Umbridae > Umbra > Umbra pygmaea. The sequence goes on from JACXGM010007448.1 coordinate 24,511, forward strand.
CTCGAACAGATCATTTACAAACATGGGGGTCTCCATCCTACAAGTTTGTAGAGCTTTGTCAAGGTCACTGATTAGAAAAGACCTGGAAAATAGAAGCCCACCAGCTAATTCCAAAGCAATCAATCAGAAAGTGTTGTGAGTTGCTGTTAACAGTCAACGGTAAAGGATACATTTAAAGGGGTGTGAAGAAGAGGTTCCTGAAAACATTTAATAATGGCTCAGTGTTTAGGGAGTCAAACTTGTAGTCGTATGGTTGCCAGTTCGATTCCTGACATTGCCAAATGTTGTTCTGTCCTTGGGCAAGGCACTTTACCCTAAGTTGCTCTGGGGGAATGTCCCTGTATTTACTATAAGTCGCTCTGGATAAGTGGTTGCTAAATGACTTAAATGTAAAATGTATCATTCCCAATGATGTCATCTTTCTGATGGGATGTTAAAAGGGTGTCCTGACTCTCTGTGTTCACAGATCCCATGGCACTATTCGTAATAGTAGGGGTGATAACCCCAGAGTTCTGGACTGATTTTCAATCTGGCCCTAATACCATCATGGCAACCTAATCATCCCTAGCTTTCAATTGGCTCTTTCCTCACATTACCTCCCCCCAAATCTCACAGGCTGTTGCTGTAAATAAGAAGCTGTTTTCAGTCATCTTGCCTGGTAAAATAAAGGAAAAAACGACTAAAATCTCTACATTACTCTGTTATTGTCACGCCCAGCCAGTGAGGCTGGCGTGAACGGACTATATGTGAACTGATGTGGACTCATTGTATGAATGTTTGGTGTAGAGATTGAGTTCTTTTATTAATGTTATTGTGATTATTCCAGTGCGTATGTACTGGTGTTTTGATTTGTGGTTACGTGGGTTACAGTTAATTGTACTGTGTGCTACGTAGCGCCTTCCCCTCTTTCACTTGGGTACTGATTGGGAACAGAGTGATCTAATCACCTAATCGCTGTCAGCTGGTTGGCTTGGTTCCCATATCAGTCCTAGGTGGGAGAGAGGAAGGCGTGGTTCATTATTATATTGTCACGGTGAGGTATGGTTGTTTAATAGTTCCACCGTTTTCCCTGTAACCCTGTCCTGGAGCCAGCATCATGTTGTGACAAGTGAGTCCCGTTAGCTTGCAGAGTAATGTATTTGATTTTATGTGTGTGTAGCAGTGTCCATGCCGCTGTAAAGAGCATGTGAGTGTATATTAGTGTATGAGTAGTCAATTACGCACCTCGCTACGGCGTACCCTGCAGCATAGGTGTAAGGGTGCCCTGGATGGTTTTTGGTAACAATAAAACGACGACTATTAGAAACCGTATATTGCCTGTCTGGTCTGCCTCTCTCCATATACCTACGGAAATCGTGACAGTTATAGACATTACTTCAGTAGGAGTCTGTGTTTTGGTGATGGCATTAGCCAGCTGTTTGGTGCTCAATCCTCCTTTTATCTCCAGGTAGTTAATGCCAGGTTGTTCACTGATGTGCACGTCAATCTGGTCACAAGGAAGATAAATAAAAAATAATATTAACCTCAAGTTGAAAAACACTACAGTAATCTACAGGGGTGGATTAAATAACCAAAACACCAAATTGGAAAGGACTGTACATTTGAAATCAGCTGAAGAGGTGACATAAGGCAACATGTTTGATACCTTCTGCCCACAATGTCTGTTGCCAACTGTTAAACATGGTGGGGGATCCGCATTGTTTTCTTTTTAAAAAAACAATATTCCACATTTTCATAGTTTAAGACGTCGATGACAGCATTCCAAAAAAGACCGGCGCTGTTCTGAAAGCAAACAGTAGCCCTTCTCCATATTAGGTATTTGATATTAATACTGTATATTGTTAGGTATTTTCATTATTTGGCCCACCCCCTGTATGTTTATTGGTCTATGTTCTCTCTCTCTCTCTCTCTCATACCTTAAAGTCAGCAACAGGCTGCATGGGTCGAGCGTGGATCAGCAGTTCATACTTGCCCAGTCGCCGTTTCAGCAGCTCCTCATAGGTGAGTTCAAAGGTCACCTTACTGAGAGCAGCCACATTCACTGATGTCTTAAACTCCTCAAGTGTCCTCCCTACAGAACTGAAGAGACGCAAAGAGCAGTGTAACACACATCAACACACATAGTGTATACTGTACTGTAGACGCAGACATTGTGTACAGTATAGCCTACCGTACAGAACAGTATAGTTCACACTCACAATCGAACACTCAGCCAGCTATAGTGTTAACAAACCCATAGTACATAAACATTCAGGGCTGGCCATAGCCTTGTGCCCTAAGCAAGAATTTGTTTGAATAATGTGTAGATTAAAATGACAGTATACTGTTTGTAATTCTAAACAACATGTTTACATGTAAAACTGAGGAAACTATAAAGATCTTTCTACTCCGAAAACCACAAATAAAAATCCACAGGGTCCCTGCATGAACGTTGCATGTTGCAATGAGGCATGAGGACTGCAGATGTGGCCAGGGCAATAAATTGCTATGTCTTTACTGAGACGCCGGACGGGCCCTGCCAGTAGGCATTTCAAAGACGAATTTTGGCTAGCAAAATTTCGCATCACATTCATTTTCAATTTGGTCACGTGACACTGCGCACGGGACAGTGTGGGATACCTGGCGATGCAAAGCTGGCGTGAACAGCGCCGAAAGATAGGATCAATCCTATTTCATGCAAATTTGAGACGAATTTCACTAGTCTGGGTTGAGCGACAGCCAATCCGAAACATTGTGTATGTTCCTCCTGTCTGCATCCTCCATTTGAAAAGATACCATACAATCGATATCTGCGACCAACACTGACGGACAATTAGCTAATAATTGGTGGTCATCCCCCAATACAACCCCACCCAAGACAACGTCTCCAACTGTAGCACTTGCGTATTATCAAGGGATTTTAACACCTAGTCCTAGTAAGCATACTGAACTCTGGTTTTGAAACCAGTGACTGCTGTGAAAGGGCAGTTGACAACCCGGGAAAGACCTGGTGACAGCCTGAAGAGACAGCTGACAGGAGGGAACAGACCCCAACGGGGCTGACATGGGCTAGCTACCCATGTCGGCAGGAGCCGGTCACAACACAATGACTTGGATCCACCCAAACATTGCTACGAAAAATTCAAGAGGAAGAATACCCCTTGAGTCTGCGAGAGCGGGGGCAAAAGATGACTCACTTACAGATTACACGGCAACAGACCTTGGAACGAAAATGACAACGACACAGATGATCAGCATGACAGTTGATGGACTAACAGCACTGGCAGGACACAAACTACAAAGCTGCATCTGCGGCTGGAGTAAGATTACATCGGAGAAGGGTCTTAAAATCCACCAGGGCAGGAAAAAGTGCCTAAAAGAGCTTACCAAGGGACCCCGCATTGACCACTACTTCCTCAGAGGTAGGGCAAATCAGTCGGATGAAGCCCAGTGGCAGGATACTCACCACAGCCCACAGGGTATCAGCACCCCAGACGAAGCTCAACCAGGCACAGCTCCACCAACGGACATAAGCCCAGACCCCATCCAGCCACAGCCAGCGGTAGAGAGGAAAATGGATGGACGAAAGCCTCAAATTCGGTGGCCCAAATCCTGCCAGAATAATGAGTGGGGAACCATCGACACAGACCTCATCCATCTCCTAGAAGGTATTAAAGGGAGTGCCGAAAGAAAACTGGAGAAGATTGGAGAGATCATCTACAACTACGGCACAGAGAGATTCGGAGTGAAACGCAAGGACAACAGTATTCAGAAGGAAACTCCAAGCACATCTCAAGTCCTGGAGGCAGCAGGAGATTCAACAACTTGTGAAAGAAAGAAGATTTCTGAGAAGACAGTGGAAGAAGGCCACAGAAGTAGAAAGGGAAGAAATTGAGGAGCTACAGGGTGACATTAAGCAGTGCCTTGCAGCGCCTTGCAACGCTCCGAAGAGCAGAGTGCTTGAGAAAGCAACGTAAGAAAAAAAAGCGAACAAGGACTGCTTTCTACAGAGATCCCTACAAGTTTGCCAAAGACCTCTTTGTCAAGGAAAAAAACGGGACTCTCAAACTACCTGTGAGGGAACTGGAGGAGCACCTGAGAAAGATTTACTCCGACAACCAGAGGCATGTGCAAGCCACCATCCCCGATGATATTCCACCAATCCAACCACCTGAGCACCAGCTGGACACAAGACCCCCAACATGGAGCGAAGTTCAAAACACAGTAAAGTGGGCAAGAACAGCATCTGCCCCTGGGCCCAACGGTGTTCCATACAGGCTCTATAAGAACACACCAGGTGATTTGAAGTTCCTCTGGAAACTAATGAAAGTGACCTGGGAGAAAGGCATCATACCTAAGGTATGGCGAAGGGCAGGAGGGATCCTGATTCCCAAAGAGAAGAACTCCTCAACCATCCACCAATTCCGCCAGATCAGTTTACTGAATGTGGAAGAAAAGATTTTCTTCAGTGTTGTGGCTCAAAGACTCTCAGCATTCCTGCAAAAGAACAACTATGTCAACACCTCAGTGCAGAAGGCAGGGATAAGTGGTTTCTCAGGATGTCTGGAACACGCAAATGTCATCTGGCACCAGATACAAATGGCCAAGAAGGAAAAGAAAGACTTGCATGTGGTTTTCTTAGACCTTGCCAATACATTCGGGTCAGTGCCTCATGAGGTGCTATGGGCGGCCTTCAACTTCTTCCAAGTCTCAGAAGGCATTACAAGGCTGGTCAAAGCCTATTTCCAGGACCTACAGTTCTGTGTTACAACTCAGGCTAGTACAACTGCCTGGCAGCACTTGGAGATAGGCATAATGGCAGGCTGCACCATCTCCCCATTGGCCTTCACCATGGCGATGGAGCTAATAATTTGAGCGTCTCGATGGGTGGTTAGAGGGGAACGTCTGAAGAGTGGGCTGCCGCTACCTCCAATCAGGGCATATATGGATGACATGACAACCATAACAACGACTAATGTATGCACCAAACGCCTGCTGAACAAACTCCAGGAAAATATCAGATGGGCACGAATGGAGATTAAACCCAGCAAATCCCACAGTATCTCCATTGTCAAGGGCCAGATCGCAAATGAGAGGTTCCACATCAATGACGTGCCAATACCAACTATCCTGGAGAAGCCCATCAAAAGTCTTGGTAGGTGGTACAACCCAGATCTCAAAGACTCCGAACAGGTGGAACAACTCAAGCACGATGCCATCAGTGGCCTGAAGCAGATTAACAGCACTGCTCTCCCAGGGAAGCTGAAGCTCTGGTGCCTTCAGTTTGGACTGCTGCCCCGCCTCATGTGCCCCGCCAATTTCCATCTATGAAGTCACCCTATCCCCCGCCAATCGGTTGGAGCGATTGGTGAATGTGCAGGTGAGAAAGTGGCTTGGATTACCCAGATGCCTCAGCAGCATAGGCCTCTATGGCAATGGAGCCCTTTCTCTGCCAATCTCAAGTCTGGTAGAAGAGTACAAATGCTCTAAAGCAAGGCTTGAAATGACCCTCACAGAATCCCAGGATCCCTTTGTCAGAGGGGCTGCTCCCACTGTAGCCACAGGGAGGAGTAGCAGTAGCACAGGCAAAGTCCGCTCTGAGACAGTGGGCCAAGTCCAACATGGCAGAGGTGGCCTAGGATTGGGAGCAACAACACCCACATGGCAGAAGGCTACTCCAGATGAATGCCGGCGCCTGGTGGTTGAGGAGATGCATAACCAGGAGGAGGCGGGCAGGTGTGCCAGAGCAGTGTCCCAAGTCAAGCAAGGCCGCTGGATGAGGTGGGATTGGTGTGGAGAGGAGGAAGATGACTTGGAGCGAGCTGTGGAACATGGAGTCCAATATCCTGAGCTTCACCATCAGAGCCACATATGATGTCCTGCCCTCTCCAACCAACCTACATCTCTGGTTTGGAGAGGATCCAGCCTGTCTCTAGTGTCAGGCTCCAGCAACCCTGAAACACATCCTGGTTGGTTGCAAGATCAGCCTTACACAAGGCAGATACACCTGGCGCCACAACCAAGTGCTGAAGTGCCTGGCTGCTATGCTGGAGAGCAAGAGGGTAACCATCAACGCCATGCCCCTGGAAGCCCAGGCTACTCTCCGACAACCAGCATTCTTCGTTCGGGAAGGGGTGAAACAGTCGACCAACCGATCA
>JACXGM010007449.1:0-30636 GCA_016801145.1 Umbra pygmaea
CACTGAACAAGGTGGTTATACCACGGCTAGTCACACTATAGAATTTGCGTACACGAAGTCAGACCAGACGTGAGATTTCATCGCAGCCTACGATCACGTTCAAATTGATAAATCCCTTGCTTTGCGTAAGAATCGCCGTACGCCCGTCGTACGCCTGTTTTAGGTCGTACGCACGTTTCATAAATGAGGGCCAATCTGTCTACACACCCTCCCCCCTCCAGTCAAATCATTCATGTGGCGAAGCATTGAACAAACGCATCCATCATCAGGGACGAGGTGTCCACTGGGGGACTGCAGATCTGTTTTCAAAATGCTCTCAGAACTGTTGGGGACTACGATGTTGGAACGCTGATGAATTAGCTACATGCTTAATACGTTTTCTTGGCAGAATAATATTTTTTAATAATTGTAGTTCTCCACTACACTCCACTGTAGTCATTCTCATTCAGTCAAGACTTTCTCCTCCCCCGGGCGAGCTTCCCGCACCGTAATGGTGGCTCAGTCGTCATGTCATGTCATATTTATTTCCTATTGTGTCAAATCTGTCAATTACAGATTATTTCAGACGTTTCTAACTTAATGCTGGAAGCCCCTCAATTCTATCATCCCAATAGAAAGAGACCACTATTTTTATTGTGTGTCTACTGAGACAAACACACTAAGAAATACACCAAGACACACACACACACACACATTTAGTTGTCCTAATGAACACTCCCCCATGTCCACTTGCAGTAGTTTGATGGCTTAACATGGCAGGACTGTCAAAGAAATGACAGATACATTCCCTTAACCTCAGATGACATTCCATGGCTGATAACATTGAAGACTCCCACAACGCTTCTGATAGGCTATTATGGTCACGTCCTGTACCCTCACCAGGGGGTAGTTACTGGTTTGTCATCGGTTGCATTGTCGCATGAGGACCAAAACACACTCACTCACACAGACACACACATTCATGACAGTGTATGTTGTGACTTTTATTTTGTGAGTCAAATCAATCTCTCTTCAGTACACCAGAGAATGACAGCTAAAGAGTCATTAGAAACTTGTCCAGTCAGTGTGTGATTGTGTGTGTGTGTGTGTGTGTGCGTGTGTGGATGTGAGTGTGTGTGTGTGTTAGAGAGAATGAGAGTGTGTGAGCGTGTGTGCGTAAGTGAGCAACATTGGGAGGCTATCTTTTGCCTTACCTCCGGCAGTAATTGGAGTGATTGTCAAAACCCCACAGTGAGAGTACACCAGAGAGAGTTATCAGGAGTGAGAGGAGTGATTGATTATGTGGAGAAAGAGAGGTAGGGAGATAGTGATCCAGAAGACAGAAAGATATAGTGACTATGTTAGATGACAGCATACACAATGCAACTCTCCATAAGCAGGCTTCCACTATAAAGACACTCAATAACATGGTATATTATAAGCAGGCTTCCGCTTTGAAGAAACTCAATAACATGGTATATTATAAGCAGACTTCCGCTATAAAGAAACTTAATAAAATGGTAAAACATAAGCAATTGATCTTGTCCAATGTTTACCAATAACCCTGCCACATTGGCAGCTCAGAAACCCCCCTGTTGCAGGATGGTGAGCCGTCGATTCTTTTCACAGAAGCCTTGAGTTAGATCATGTAATGGATGATTGACACTCACCAACTATACTTCCACGATTGAACTTACAGGCGCCCGATCTGCACACAAGCAGTTGCTGGAGAGTGAGGTGAAAACGTAGATGATCTGACTTATCTATCCGAAATTGGCGCTGCCTCGTGCTGGAGGTCCAGGCAAAGTCAGAGAAGACATAGTCAGGCTTGAACCACTAAATATTGTGGTCTTCCTTTCTGTAAGGCAGTGACTTAGCCCATTACACGACACGGACCTCTGAGGTCATCATGATTGACACGCTCTGCATCCTCTGCATGTGAGTGAAGTGTTGATCAGAGCCCCATATAGGCCAATGCCCCTATACTCACAGTCTTAGTATTGGCCTTTTCCAGTAACACACAGCCCTCTGTCACACCATCATCACAGTGTTATTGCATTGGGTAACACACAAACACACCAGAACAGATGTGCACATACTGATTCAAGTGTACACACGTGCCCCCCACACACACTGTCACATCGTTATCGACTTGGCATTAGCAAGATTGAGCATTCCATCGGGTTATTTTCATGCCTTGTTACGCCGCGTGCTGAAGTTGTGTTGCTTTTTACGTACCGCTGCTCATCTTGTTGTTGTTCCTGCCTGTTTGTTGTTTACTCAGCCTTAGGTAAACATAATTACAGTAAACCCATTCTAAGGATGTTTCAGGCACTCTCATTTCCTGCAGAGATAGCGAGGTCAATGGGGTTTTTGAATGGGCAATTATTTTATTTGCACCTTTAAAGAGTTATCGGAGATATTGTAGGTCGTAGGAGACTTAGAGTCACCTCCTGGCTTCCGGATATTTCTATTGCTTATTTGTGTATAGTCCAGAAACTGCTTGGAGTACAGAGGCCATCCCTGGGGGCTTTACATCTGTAATTCATCTTAAATAAGTAATCTTTTGAGTTTGCGATGGACAAACATCATATTGTGAAACAGGAAGTTTCTTTTGAATGTTTATTTTTCTGGTGATGATTTCTGATCATAACCTAATAAGATCCGAGAGAAAATGTGGCATACAGTAATAAAGGCTTCGTCCTGATACTTTTGCAATAAGGTATCAGACAGCAACTAAAATGGCAAACATTTTGAAACACTTTAGGATGTATAGTAATATTATTTAGTGAGGAAGAACTGCAATTCTTTCGTCTGTTAAGTCTAGGTATAAAGCATGAGTGGTTAAAGTGATAGTTTTTAAAATTTATTTTTTATTCAATCCTTTGTCATACTTACCCAGATTCAGATTAACACATGGAAACCATGTTCATGATTGTCTTTATAGTTGTACAAAAAGTATGCATATATACACTGATCAGCCATAACATTATGACCAATTATTGTGCAGGTCCCTCTTTTGCCACCAAAACAGCAGACAAATACGCAAAAAACTGAGAAGCACTGTGTTCTGACCACTATCAAATGCAGTATTCACTTTTTCAGCAGTTTGAGCTACATTAGCTTGTCTGTTGGATCGAACCACATGGGCCAGCTTTGCTCCCCACATCAATCAATAAGCCTTGGCCGCCCATTCACAATATTTTCTTGAACAAATTTTTATAGGTACTGACAACTGCAGACCGCGAACACCCCAAAAGAGCTGCAGTTTCTGATGCCCTTGTCAAAGTAGCTAAAATCCAATGTATATATATATATAGTTGAATGCAAAAAGGTTAGGCACCCCTCACAATTTGCATGATTTTCATTCATATATAATTGAATATATAATTGGGTGTTTGGATCAGAACGTCATTTTCTCCTATCAAATAACTGAAGGACACAGTAATATTTCAGTAGTGAAATCAGATTCATTGGATGAACAGAAAATGTGCAATATGCTTCAAAACAAAATTAGACAGGTTTTAATTATACAAAAAATAATAGCCTCTAGACACTTCGTATAGCCTGTAATGAGTGTCTGGATTCTGGATGAAGGTATTTTGGACCATTTCTCCTTGCAAAACATCTCCAGTTCAGTTAGGTTTGATGGTTGCTGAGCATGGACCGCCCACTTCAAATCACCCCACAGATTTTCAATGATATTCAGGTCTGGGGACTGGGATGGCCATTCCAGAACATTGTACTTGTTCCTGTGAATAAATGTCAGAGTAGCTCAGTCAGAGGGTCAAGATTGATTGTGTCATGATTAACTTGCAAACTAAAGCTTGGTAATATTGGAAAGAGGAGATTCAAACAAAAAGTATGAGTGGTGGTGACTTTATGTTGGTTAATCAGAGCCGGAGCTATCGCACCTCAAAATATGTCATTTTATTTATAATTAAAAGTGTCAAGAAATGCATTTAAATCTTTGTGCGTAGGGCAAGGCCAAAAATCACTTCTGAATGTGTTTGATTTACAATCCCTCAGACGTCACTGTCTTAAAAACTGTCAAAATCTGTAATGGATATCCTGACATGGTCTCAGGAATACTTTGGTAAACCTTTTTAGTTAACACCATTTGCCGATGCATCCACAGATCCAAGTTAAGGCTTTACAATGCAAAGTAGAAGCCATATATCAACACTGTCCAGAAGCGCCGCTGACTTCTTGTGGCTCAGTCTCATCTAAGCTGGACAGAAGCACAGTGTAATTGTGTTTTTGGACAAAACAGCTGTCGTGTACTCTGGGACAAAGAGGTAAAGGACCATCCAAGCTGTTATCAGTGTCAGGTCCGAAAGCCAGCGTCTGTCATGGTATGGGCGTGTGTCAGTAACTTGCACATCTTTCAGGGCACCAATAATGCAGGAAGATATGTACACAATTTTGAGCAACATATTTTTCATTCAGACGTCGTCTTTTCCAGGGACGTCCCTGCATTTTCCAGCAGGATGATACCAAACCACAGCGTGTGGGTGCAACCGTGGCCTGCCATGTCCTGACCTGTCTCTGATTGAGAATGTGTGGCACATTAAGAAGTGAAAATAAGGCAAAAAAAAAGCCCCACAGAGTTCAGCACCTGAAGAAACGGATAATAGATGAAGGGGGGAAAATTCCAAATGCTAAACTTAACCAACTGGTGTCTTCAGTGCCCAAACCCTTAATATGTGTTATTAAAATAAAAGGTGATGTTACACAGTGGTGAACAGTTGACTGTCCCAAATAGTTTGGAGTGTGTTTTAGTTATCAAATTGAAAATTAGTGTATATTATACAAATAATTGACAACAATGATTCAAAACGTAAAATATGACAGCTAACACTCAAACATGCTTTCAAAAGATAGATAATAACATGAGTGGATGCAGCTTTATGATAATTGTGAGAGATCTAATGGACAGACAAGAACATGTGAACAGTCATGCATTCCGGGAAAACACAAAGGTCTGACACTGAACACAAACAGGGGAGAGGGAGAAATCAGGTGCGCTTATTCCACTTCTAAGTTTAAGCGTTCAGATTTAAGAAAGGCTAAATAAAAAAGAGCTGTAGTACTTCTAATGTTTGTTTAGCGCTGATATTGAACCCCAGCGGCTGTATTTGATATCACATATTGACTATTTCAGAACCTGGAAAAACATCTAATATTTTATGTTGATCTGAGGCGTATACTACGAAGCAAATTCAACATGCCCTGGATTTCTTTTCATTAGCTTGCATCACTTAACCTAACCACTGCGATCTAGATACGAGATGTCACAATGGTGGTTATGAATTTGTTAAATTGAATTGACCCAGGATTTAAAAGGGGCGGTTTGTGCACAATGTGACCAAATGGACAAGTCTATGAGAGATGCATATTTCGCTGAAGAGGAGTAAACCATAATTTAAAAAATATATAATACATACGTAAAGCAGGAAGGAAAGCTGGCAAAAAATTGGCACCTGCATATTTATAAATGCGTCAGTTAAGGCTAACGATATCACTGCCCCGCCGTCATTAAGCAAAACTAGATAATTACAATTGTGTATTCCATTAAACCAATGTTTTGCTTAAATTAATGCCATATTATTTCGGTTTCAACACTGGGAGTGTTAAACGGTCGAGGGAGAAAAAAAAATGTGCAGGGTATGTCTCAAATAATCAATTTTAAAATACTAGGTTGTTCAATGAATATATGAGTACTGTGGGAGTAAATAGTACAATGTCTCTACAGTGAAAGGGGATACGTTGACGTTGGTTCCGTATCAAACAAAGCATACATGAAACTACCTGTAGCAAACAAACGCAACGCTATGCATACAGTCTGTGAAACTGTAGGCACATGACTTAGATGTGCGCACTGGCAACATACGGCTGTAGTTGACAAAGATACTTCAATCCCTCCGCTGATAAACTATTTTTTATATAAAGATAGTCATCAGAGAAAGCCAATGGCGGCCCCTAGAATGGTGATGCATTTTTCAATTGAGAATTGATTGGTAAGTACAGGCGGTGCTTTTATTCAGGTTAATTTGTTATCTCGACTATAACCTTCTCCGGAGCAGGTTAGGTTCGCAGCATAAGTTACCATGGCGATGTAACCCACCTTTGTGATACTGAAAACCCAGGGTTAAACCTGAAGTTACCTCGCTAACCCCAAATCTTGCTTTGTAGTATAGGCCTCTGGTGTGAACATTGTGTGATGGTTGTACATTTTATGTTCAGTCTATTTTGACTCTACAAAGTAATACTGCCTTGGGGAGATTTGGTCACTGTAGGTTAATGAAATCTAGCGCTGCTCTAGACCCTTTTGAGACCCTTATTTCCTCTCTACTGTCAAATAATCACTAGGCAGACATTGGGCTTATACCCTTTCTCAAGGGCTAGTTAGCATTTGGTTTGGATTATGAGAATGACACAGGTGTGTTCCATTTCCCTCCTGTGAAACTCCATCAGTGTAGAGTTCAGTTCACACATAATCCTGCCAGTACCAGGCCTGGCTTCAGCCAAGATGACAGGAGAGGAACAGATTTAATGTGCCTGTAAGCAGATGGGCTCACATCACAAGCAGTTACCTGGCAGCCATGTTGAAAAGACAGAAGCAAGAGGAAAGACTGTTATTATACAAGATGGAATTACAGTCAGACAGAATACATTTAAGTTGTGTGGAGAAGAGTGTGTGTCTTGATGAGGGCAGGCTTGATGTGACCATGCCCCTGAGTGTGGGACACAACATGGAGTGCTCCAGTAAGTTCCATGTAATTAGTCCAACTTCCTTGCATCAGCCTAACTCCAGTACTTTGATGCTTATCCAGTGTGACTTACAGTTAGTGCAGTGCTTCTCAAACCTCTCCTGGGGACCCCCAGCTGTCTCTTTAGTGTTGTTGCACATAACTAGCCCATTTGATTAATGCATTTAAGGGAACCGCTGGTAAGATTTTTACCAAGGAAAAGCAAAAAATAACTTCCCAAATAGACATTGGAGAACCTCATCTACATTCATTGCCAAATTTTGCTATCAATTCTGCCTCGACCAGTCCTACCTCATAACTAAATACTATTTTCTGACTCTCAGGGCTGGCATTGCCTCATCACTAGGGATGGGGATTGTTCATTTTTATTGATATTGAAACCATTTTCGAGACTGCGTCTTTATCGATAACAATCTGAGTCTTCATCGATACCATTATCAATACTTCTCCGTTGCTGGAAAGATGCAATGACAAACTCTTTATCTTAACTGAACTATTATTGCTTTTATTGCAAAAACTCATTTTTTGTGGAAAGAATACTTTTTGGAATATTGGATTGTATGAGTTAGACGATTGACTAGTGTTGACTTTACCAGAAAAAAACAGAGGTATGTGCACTGGCTGATTTATCACAATTTATTTGCATTTCTTTCACATCTACTGCACAGTTCTTGAGGTCTTCTTGACATATTGTTACATATGTATTACCATTGCCAGCAGAACAGTATCCCTGTACAAGGCAAATTCAGACTGGCCAAACTGTCCTTGTTACAGGAGAATCATGCCTTCTGTTGAATTCGGTGTATTGTAAAAACTGAAGAAAACGTTCACTGAAGTAAGGTTAAAATCCACTATTGCAAACTACAGGAAAATAGTTTTTTGTACATTTATCGGTAGTGCCATAGGACGCGTGAATAAAGCAAGCTTTTGAAGCTAAATAGATGCATGTTCAAGGCAAACTTAACTTCCTGTGGGAGCGGCAAGTGCTAAGCAGTTGTCTGTTTGCAAGATGGCTGATATTGACCGAGAATTCATTGAAAGAGTCACCCCTCTGTATTTGCTCTGGAGAGCAGAACGGTCCTTTTTATTCCTGTCTCTGTAGAAATATGAACTTGAGTCATATAGCTCAGTATGACTGCTCACTGCCAACATCAGCCATTCCTCCATGTTGAATGAATGTTGAATAATTTTGGGAGTTCATATCATATCATGTGACTTCATCAAGTGACAGCAGCAAGCAGGCTCCTGATTGGATACCGCAGCGCGAACAGACGCGGGCGTCAGACGGCAATTCGCTTCAAACGTGTGAATGCACAAAAAGCACCAAATGAAATCATTTCTGTGTAACGCGTGTATCGCACCAGAAGCTCAATTCGCCTCTTTCGCGCGAACCGAACGTGCGAACGAGGCGGAATCGCGTCCATCGCGCCATGCTAAACGCGTCTATTGCGCAGCAGGACCTCCAGACACGCGTAAACGTGTCTTCACATTGACTTAACATGGAAATCACTCGCTCCAGACGCTCAATTCTCGTTCCGTCTGAATGTAGACGTAGCCACTGGGAATCTGCTGAGATTTCAGATGGCTCAGTGGTTAGGGACTGGTTAAGGAGTCAGAGTCTTCTGGTGGGAAGATTGCTGGTTCGATTCCTGACGGTGCCAAATGTTTTGTCCTTTAGCAAGGCACTTTCTCCAGGACTATTTCCCCGTCTTCACTGTAAGTCAATCTGGATATTAGTATCTGCTAAAAGACTAAAATGTAAAAATGTAAAGCACGCTGCAAATTGCTCCAGCCCCTCTGCATCAGTTACAGTTGAACTATCTATTCCCTCCACTTTCTGCAGGCCTTTTTTCTATTGGAGGTGCATTGCCTTGGGCAGGCCTAAGCAGCATTATTTTTCCATACCTCTGCAGACTACTGTTTATGTTCCCTGCACTTATTGGGAGTTAATGTGTGTGTTTGTGTGTGTACAAGTTTATGCGGGCCTGCGTTTTGCATTGCTTTCCATTGTTGTTAATGACCAGAGAGAGGAAAACAATGAGCTAAATAGAGCAATAAAGAAAGAGATTGAGCAAGCGAGATTGAGAGAGAGGGGAATATAAAGTGTTGTACTGTGCAACATGTGGCCTTGGTCAGGGACTGTGATTAGTCAGGGACTGTGATGTGTGCTCGTCCGCCAACATTCCTACTGAATACTTTTACCTGGAGAGTTTAAGGTGATTATCTCAGTAGAGCTAGCCTGAGTAACAGTCACTAGTTAACATTTAATTATTTGTTGTCCATTACATTTTAGTCATTTAGCATTTAGTCCATGTCACATGTCAAAGTTACATTCAAGAACTTCAATTTTACACATCATTTTGTTTAACCACAAAATCGGACTTTCTAGCTATAGCATTGGAGGTCATTTCGCGAGTAGCCTACACTCTGCTTGTTAAGGTTGATGATATTACTAAGAACATCTAGTTTTGGGAACAGAGAAAAATGAGCCATCTAGTTTGATGTAATCCCAAAACGGCCCTTGATTTGTGTTTTCTTGCGCACCTCTAATATTCGCTGAAGTATCCTGATGTGAAGGGAGTGAAAATGATCAAGGATGTAGGGGCCAATTAGACTGCTTTGATGCCTCTGCTAAGAATGTCCCCATAAGGACACAAAATACTGGATAGCTGTGCAGAATGACATGACCTGGATTTGTTTGACACATACAAAACAAAATATGTCCAAAATAAGATGTTAAATTGTTAATTATTTGTTTAATCTAAAAAGAAAGGAGGGATTTGTAGATTAGAAATCCATTATTGTTTTATTAATTAACAGTGGAACATCCACCATTCACGTCTGGAGTATGTATCTTGATGCGTTAACTAAACCCCTAGCCACTCTCGTTAGCAACACGTGACCACAGAGTTAAGATCTTCACAGGTCCAAAATGTTGGACCTATTCCAAAATGCATGGATGTCTTTCCTACTCTAACA
Source organism: Umbra pygmaea (assembly GCA_016801145.1). NCBI lineage: Eukaryota > Metazoa > Chordata > Actinopteri > Esociformes > Umbridae > Umbra > Umbra pygmaea. Next base: position 9,732 of record JACXGM010007449.1, read on the forward strand.
GGTTTTACTTGATCACGCCCCTGAGTACCCTACAAACCACAGGGTACATAATTAACTCCTGTGTTAAATTGCCTATATTATGCATGGTTTGTCCTATTCAATATACTTGCGTGTGGTTTTAATCAACTTATAACATCATACATTAAACACTATCATTCTAAAAGTCAAAATGCTAACATGAACCGATAAACTTGCCAAACAGCAACTAGCTTACACTGCTAAAATAGCTACAAGTTATTGTGTGCCGTTTAAACAATAGTACCTGGAAGAAGATGGTGATGCTATAGTGATACTTTACATGTGATGCATACTAAACTTAAACTTAAGCTAAAATTTAGATGTTAGTGTTTGGCTTTTCCTTCCAGTTTATCTATAATGTGAGTCTGCATTTCTTTCTACTCTGTACTCCCTGCAGAATGTAATAATATGTTATATCTGTAGCTTGCGTATTAACCCTTCAGTTTCGTACAGTGTTAGGTATTGGATTTGCGTGGTATGGCTCCCTGCTATGCAGCATAGCTGTAAATTTGATGATGGGGAGAGAGATAGCTGGGTGTAACCCCAAACTGCCGACATGGCTGTTATGTTTCTAGAACTGCGTCTCAGTCACTCACTTCTCTTTCCTCTCTAGTAATACCATCCATTTCTCCCGTCTTACAGAATCTCTACTCAGCACTCTGTTCTTTTATCCATTTGTTGCTTCCAACCTTTACTGCTCACTCTCGCTTTCTATCTTCTTCTGTAATCTATTTATTATTTGTCCCCTCACCCATCGGTGTCAATAGAACTAATAAACCTTACTCAAGTAGAATTACTGAAAGTAAGTATAAGTAAAGCCTCTGCTGTTAAAACCCCTAACCAATTAATGAAACATTAGCCCATTTAAAAATTTGTTGATCTAAAAGCATTGACTTTGAGATTTTTTATCGATTTGAAAAGAAAGAAAGGAAATGTACAGTTGGAAGTATTTAATCAAATGTATATGTCCTTATACATGGTTAAGTGGCATTTCAAAATGATCAATGAACATGTGGCAATCAATTGTTATTGAGGCATGTTTTTAGGTATTTTTGGATATTTAGTTTCAAATCACTTTCTGTATATTGTGACATATACATTGAGTTTACATAAAATATCTTCTTAAACAAGTACCTCATTTTTATGGCTTTAATATAATCCCATGGATTAAGTATTTTTATCTTTACATTGTAAATTTTAAGAAAATATGTAAGCACTAAGACACGACAGACTGTGCATTGCCAGGAAATAACCACACACCTCAGTGGTGTGAGAAGCCGAGCTGAGATGTGCAGTTATTCCCTGACAATGCACAAGCTGGAGTGTGTTAATGCACTTATAAAACATTTGCCAACATTTTAAATTACAATTTTTAGCAAAATAAAATGGTAATCTAACATTAACATACCTCCTACCACTCCTCTTATGTGCCACACAAAATCAAGTAGTTCCTATTATTTATAACAAGGCTTGAAAACCTATATACAGTATAATTTAATTTAATTAAAATGGCACACATTTTCCAGTTTACTTTAGTGATGCATTTGATGATGCAATTCAAATTTTTGTTTGATAGACTCCACCCCGTCAACATCAGAGAGCCTAGCGGTACTGTACTGACGACAATGGCTAACACAATCAAGCCAACATCTGTGGAGTTTTGCATTGCAATTAGTTTCTTCATTTTTTTTTCTGGAGACATTTAAATACATCCATTTAAAGCCACAATGCACCATCTTGTCTGGGAAAGAAAAGTTATGAATACAACAGACTTCATGTATGCAGGTGATGTCCATTAATGTGTTTCCACAACCAATCAGAGAATGATTTCTGGAGACATTTAATTACATCCATTAACAATCACAATGCACAATCTTGTCTGGGAACGAAACGTTATATGAATACTGGTGGACTTCATGTACAGTATATAGGTCCTGGCCATTAATGTTCCAAAACCGATCAGATAATGATTTGCCCAAACTTGAATGACAGTGAATGAAAGCAAATTCGAATCACAACTGGAAGACTACTGTAATTTCTCTGTCAGCTATATTATAAAGCTGTACTGTATTTTTTGATTTTTTAAAAGCATTATTTAAAAAGTATTTTAAATGGTCTAGGGATAAATGGGTACACAACCCAAACTGTGATATGTGTGGTATGGCATGGCGCAGCACTTTTATGGAAAAAAAACATAACTAGTTGAGGAAATCCAACTGTCCCATACTACAAATTTGTATTCAGCGTTATGCTACTAGTGTGTTTGTGTTAGGGAGTCAGTTCTTCACTGTCCAAGGGGTGTAGGTAGAAGGCTTTGGAAAATCTAGGTTGTGTAGTGTGAGAGGTAGCAATTAGGCTAATGAGCCAGCTATATAAACAGTATATTGACATATTACAGCCACTACTTATAGCTAGCTATCACTTTGTCACAAAAACACTTCATTTCAAAACTGATTAGGTTTCTTAAAACCTGTGCATGACTAGCATGTCTACATCGGCAGCAGTATTTCTTCGCTGAGTGACTGTTAAAATCGTTTTTATTTTGTAGATAGTCTTTTTTGGATGTTGGCGTTAGAAATGACTAATTATAAATATTAAATGACAAAGCAAGCAATTAGCTGAACTATCTAGCTAATAGTTGACTTGCTGACCTACACTTTGTAGTTCCTAATATGTAGGCTCATCATTAGTTAGCCCAAATGGCGTGCCGCCACATCAAATCAAGCAATCAAATATATTTTCTGAAGCCCAATTTACATTTGCAGTTTTCACAAAATCTTTTAATAAATGCCTAGCCTAAAACCCCTAAGAGCAAGCAACAAAAAGAAATTGACTCACAGTTGCTAGCAGAAATTCACTAGTAGATTGGGGCCTAAAATGAAGTTTACAGAACAGTCAGAGTATGAGTTGTAGACAGGTCTTACCTGCAGTATGAAAATAATATGCCAAACACAATAACTGCATTTATTGTGAAGTATCTAAAATATCTCCACATAATCTCTCTCTCTCTTTGCCACTAACCCCCCCACTTACTCCCTGTCTTTCTTCCCTCTCTCATTCTTCCCCAAAAACTGAACTCATTTCTCGCTGGTTCTACCTGTGGCGATGGTTGACAGTGAGCAGACTGGTTCCGGCGGCGTTCCGAGAGGGATTAACCCAGCTCCTCCAATTACCCAGAGAAATCTTGATCTGAAAATGATTTGCATTACTGACGCCTGAGTCACCTTTTTCTACTGCACATCTAGCTGGAGAGCATCTCCTAGGGAGGGAAATGGAAGGATGTGGGAGGAAGGAGGGGGGACGTTGGTAGTCACACTCCCATAGAGAGGCCTCAGAGAGTGTGTGGGTCGGAGAGTGTGGATAGGAGAAAAACTGTGTGTTGTCAGAAAGTTAAGTGAACACTACCCAGAGTTTCCCAGATCAGGCTCAGATGGATGTACCAAAGCTGAGTCGCTTTACTGCAGTTACCAGAGCTACCGCTCTGCCTTCAGCCTGCACAGTCGGTACACACTGACGTTGATGCACAGACACCACAGAGGCATATTGTATGTGCAATGTCACTATGGCACCCTACTACCTGCCATGGTGTTTTGCATTTGAACCATTTTATTCCCTTCCCTTACCTGCTACGTATTCCCATCTACTGCACAACAAACTGTACTACTCTACTCAGCGTAATAATTTTTCCCAGCATCCGAAATCCACATTAACCATCATGAGGAATTTTAAACCTCACAAGACTTAAATGTACAATATGTAGTTTTTGGCCGCTATGGGTCTCTCAATCAAAACAATAGCAAAAGATGTACTTGGATGACGTCGGGAAGTAGCGTGGGATCATGGGTATTGTTATCGTCGGCAATGACAACCTTCCAATTTAGCGTCTCCCGCAGAAAAAATGTTCACTGAAAAAGTAATGTATTGTTAAAAATATTATAACTTTATTCACGTTATGTTTGGCGGTTCCCTGGAACTTAGAACAACTAGCGCAGTCAAAGGTTATATGACGCAATTGACAGAAGACAAAATGAAACGTCCCGTGTCTTTGAATTATATTACAAATTTCTCTGGGTTTTAAAGTTGGTGGAAACATTTAAGATAATGTAAGTACACAACTAAGAAATATATATATATATATAGTGATGTTTGCTTTTTTAATGCAAAGTACGTTTTTGTTATTGTTTTGGAAAACTACATATTTACCTTTAATTAATCAAGAACTTCTCAGATATTTGCAACTGGTAAAATGTCCTACAGGACAAGATAAACTAGTCCTGGACGATGTTTATAGGTCGATTAATGGGACATACCACACAGTGACCCACGTTGCACTGGGGAATAGATCATTACTACACCACCCTCGGTGAGGTGGATTCTGGTAACCGAAAGGCCGATTGGAATCATCTCACAACACTGCAGCAGAAACTGTGCAGTACATACTTATCAGGAATGTTTTCTAAATGACAAATCCTGGACTGGTGCAAATCCAATGGAAATATAGCAGAGAACTATTTGAACTAATGTGTTTGAGTTTCAGTTACAGAATAGACCTGACATTTCTATAATGTTGGGAGAAATATTTTGATGTTGACCTTTAATAGCCTGTTGCTAATTTGCAAAAATGTTCAGCTATACAAGTGTTCTGACCGTTTCTGCTAATGAGCAAACTAGACTTATATGATCATGAATACTCAACTTAGCTAACGTCTTCCTATCTTTCTATCAATAAATATCATGAAAATAAATAAAAAAACATTTCTGACATGACTTATGAACACAAGTTTAAACTAATAGAATAGATCTACTTGACCCAGTCAGGCTTTAGAAAGGCTCATTCAACTGGGTGTCCTCTTGTGTTACACAGGCCCGTTGCTCTGTACAAGGTGGCACCTTTAGACTTTACACATCCTTGGACTTCATCCTACCTGGTTCTCCACTTGTACCAGGTGACATGGAGAGGATTCAAATGTGTTCCACTTCGTCTCACTACTGGTGTCCCTGAGGGCTCAGTTCTAGACCCTTTGCTCAACTGTCTCTTTCTCTACTCATTTGGCTCGGTCATGTCCTCCCATGGTTTCTCATATAATACATAGATTAGCCTATATATTACAACAGCATAATAGAATTCCTGAAATTCATTAATGGGTTTTGGTTTTGATGTGCCACCCCATCTAGCCACCCTTATGGGGGACCCCACTGGTTCAAACCTCCCACAGTAAGCGGCACAGTTACTAATCCAGACCCTTTTCATATCACGTCTGGGCTACTTTAACCCAGTCTTGGTATTCTAGGGCTCCACTTTTATACCATCAAACCACTGCAGCCTTGTCAGATTACTGCAGACTTCTTGTTGTTCAGCCTTCCCAAGTTCTCCCATGTCACACATCTCCTCTGGCAACACAATTGAAGCTTGTGTTCACTACAGAGCCATGGTTCTTCACACCGTGACGGGAAAGCCAAGCCTGCTCATTTTCTATAATAAGGCTGCAGTCCTCTGCAGTAGTCTTTTGTGAAGTCATGCTCACAATTTGTATGGTTACCGTCTAGAACTGTCCTTGCTGATAGCTACTTCATTGAGTAGGGTTTATTTACTATTCCTGGACTCTGTCTCACATCTTGATAGGAATGCGATCAATGTCACTACTGCATATATAAAGTGTCTATAAAATTGTCTGTCAGTAAAATGTCAATCTTTGTCCTCGGGCTTGTGCCAAAGCAGCATGATCGTGCTGGCCAAACCTGTGTCCCGAAATCCCAACGGTTCTGTCTTATCCACACTATCCATACAGATGCATAAACTGGATGATGACATATGTCTATTAGTACATCAAATGTACAGATTTAGACTATTCCTAAACTGAAGTCCCATTATTGTGTATTCTCCAGCATTGAATATAATTGTATGATTTTTGATATTCTGTCCTCACGTGTTATTAAGGTACAATGGTAATAAAGGGGATGGGGTAAAAATAAAGCAGGACACATGTTGATCTGTAAACATGTCCATGTCTCGAACAAAGGATTCAATACAAACTGTGTATGTTTTGTGTTTGTGTATGTTAGGTATGCATATCTTGGTGACACTGCTCCTGTGTGTGTTTTGTGTGTTTTATGTGTGTTAGGTATGCGTATCTTGGTGACACTGCTCCTGTGTATGTTTTGTGTGTGTGTGTGTGTGTGTGTTAGGTATGCGTATCTTGGTGACACTGCTCCTGTGTGTTTTGTGTGTTTGTGTGTGTTAGGTATGCGTATCTTGGTGACACTGCTCCTGTGTGTGTTTTGTGTGTTTGTGTGTTAGGTATGCGTATCTTGGTGACACTGCTCCTGTGTGTGTTTTGTGTTTGTGTGTGTTAGGTATGCGTATCTTGGTGACACTGCTCCTGGACACTCTGCCCATGCTGGGGAATGTGCTGCTGCTCTGTTTCTTCGTCTTCTTCATCTTTGGCATTGTGGGCGTGCAGCTGTGGGCGGGGCTACTGAGGAACCGCTGCTTCCTGCCTGAGAATTTCTCACGGTGAGTAAAACTGAGTGTGTGTTTGAACATGTGTGTTGGACTGAGGGGGATTAGGGTGACTGAGAGGAGAGTGGGACAGAAGGGTTTGGTAACATCATCCTACCACCACCTCACTTCACTGATTCAATTCTTACTGTGGAAAGTATTTCTTGGGTTTACCAGAAGTAACAGGAACCATGTCATCCTAAACGTAATTTAGGACCTAGAAGCTCTTTTAGTGAGCGATTGGTAATGCCTCTGTGCTCTATTTTGCGAATGAGAAGGTATTTTTTTTCTGCGGCGTTAGATATTTCAACAAACACTGTTAAATGTTTAAACCTGCTTTCTGCTTTATGTCTCACTGGTTCTTCATCAGGTCTTAATAATCTCTTAATAGAGAATCATTTATTTGTCTGTTAGTTGTGTATTGTGTTTGTTGGCTGTATGGTCTAAGTTGGTGGCAAACAAGTTTCCCTAAGTTTCCCCAATGAAGTTGTCTATCAGCTTTCTTCATCAGGCAACAGAGCATTCGTCCAGCAATACTGGTAATATTGTATAAGTCTTGACATGTGTTTCCACATGTATTTCACAATAACAAGTTTACATTTACATTTTTTAACAAATAACATTGTCTGGCGAAAAAACCCAGCAATGCTTTTGACAGTATCGATCTGAACGCTGCAGTCCACTTGGTGTTCAAACTTTCTAAGTTCTTTAATTTCACCTGTCTCTGTTTGTACATTCTGGCTTCGAGTCGACGCTTGCAGCATCAAGACCCTGGTGTTTGCCTTTGGACCTGCAAGGAAAGCTGCTATGTGCAAACCCTACATCCTTATGATAAAACCCTGCATCCCTATGATAAAACCCTACATTCCAATGTTCAAACCCTACATCCTTATGATCAAACCTCGCATCCCTACGATCAAACCCTACATCCCTATGATAAAACCCTGCATCCCTATGATAAAACCCTACATAACCTATGATCAAACCCTACATCCATATGATCAAACACTACATCTCTATGATCAAACCTTACCTCACCTATCATCAAACCCTACCTCACCTATGATCAAACACTACATCTCTATGATCAAACCCTACCTCACCTATGATCAAACCTTACCTCACCTATGATCAAACCCTACCTCACCTATGATCAAACACTACATCTCTATGATCAAACCCTACATCCCTATAATGAAACACTACATCCCTATGATCAAACCCTACATCCCTATGATCAAACCCTAGATCCATATTATCAAACCCTACATCCCTATGATCAAACCCTACATCCCTACGATCAAAACCTACATCCCTACGATTACACCCTACATCGCTATGCTCAAATACTACACACCTTATGATGAAACCCTAAACCCTTATGACAAAACCCTGCATCCCTATGATAAAACCCTACATTCCAATTTTCAAACCCTACATTATTATGATCAAACTTTGCATCCCTACGATCAAACCCTACATCCCTATGATAAAACACTGCATCCATATGATAAAACCTTGCATCCCTATGATCAAACCCTACCTCACCTATGATCAAACCCTGCATCTCTATGATCAAACCTTACCTCACCTATGATCAAACCCTACCTCACCTATGATCAAACACTACATCTCTATGATCAAACCTTAACTCACCTATGATCAAACCCTACCTCACCTATGATCAAACCTTAACTCACCTATGATCAAACCCAACCTCACCTATGATCAAACACTACATCTCTATGATCAAACCCTACATCCCTATGATCAAACCCTACATCCCTATGATCAAACCCTACATCCCTATGATCAAACCCTACATCTCTATGATCAAACCCTACATCCCTATGATCAAACACTACATCCCCTATGATCAAACCCTACATCCCTATGATCAAATTCTACATCCCTATGGACAAACCCTACAACCCTATTATCAAACCCTACGTCCCCACGATCAAAACCTACATCCCTATGATTACACCCTACATCGCTATGCTCAACTACTACACACCCTATGATCAAACCATACATCACTATGATCGAACCCTACATCCCCTATGAAGCATGTTTATGCTGATCGTTGGCTAACCTAGACTGTAAGATGAGCACCATAATCTTAAGTCACTTCAGATCAGTGTCTTCTGTATTTACTAAAATGCGGAAACTGTGATACTAATCATGCAGTTAGTAGTGATGGTTAAGGAATGCTTTGATTCCCCAGGAACTGGATAACGTTTTGCCATTCAAGCACCCACACATTTAGTCCCTATCAAATCTATAAATGAAGAGTGCTATGCAGCAACACATTGATCCAAAACACAGAAGTGTGATTGGTTTAGACTTGATTTGATTGTGGACATGGGACATTGACATGAATGTAAAAATGTTCCTCACAGCACCGTGTAAAGTTTGACATTGAACTATAACTGGCAGTGCCATTACCCCTGCATTTTAAAATGAGTAGCCATCATTATTAAGGCTAATCAAACTGATGAATGGGCCAAAGAGGACCACTGGGGAGATTGCTGAGAGAACTTTTCTGTCCCTGCTCTTCCAGACCATAGAGGACCTTATGAGTAATACATGTTATATAACATCTTCTCTCTGGTAGTTCTCATATGATTTATGACAAATTCACATTAGGAACATAATGTGCTACATTCTGGGTTCCTGGAGAGGTTTCATTTTGACCATGCAGACCTTTCAGGATTTCTTGAAATGTCATGAAATCTTATTTTCCCTAATTTTGTATTTTAGAATAATAGATAAAGGCACTAGAAAACAAAGTGCAAAAGCAATACACTTAAACCTGGAACCAATTACCGCAGATTTGTTTTTGCATTAGCCACAGAAGTGCAAACTAAACTGTATAGTGGATACAAGGATTAAGTCCCCTGCAACACAGATTGACTCAGCAGAAGGAGGAGTTGCATTAGTCCGTCCTGAATCATGAAATAGCTTAAACAGCTTATATAAACATATAACTGGGAGTGCCATAGCGGTACTAAAGAGAGGATTTGTACTAGTAAGTAATTAAAGCTCGTTGTGTGGCAAATGCAGCGAGAAACACACACACACACACACTCTGTAGAGACTGACATCACCTCTGAGCAGAATCCTTGTTGACAGACTCACCAATTATCCTCTGACGGAGATGTGCACCATGAGATCTACTGTACGCCAGGGTTAACACACACGCACGCACGCACGCACGCACGCACACACACACACACACACACACACACACACACACACACACACACACACAATAATAAAAACTCTAAATTGTACTATACATGTTAGAACTCACACAAAAAGTGCTAAACTAGCCTGTTATTATCAAGCCTTTCCTCTTAATATGTTTGATTCAAATAGCTACCAAAACCGTAGCTTACTTATCAGAATCAGAAAGAAATGTATTGCAGAGTAAGGTTTTCCAAACTGGGAATTTCTTTCTGGTTTGTTGGTGCATGTCTTTTTTGTACAAAAATCACAGAAATGTAAACAGTATTTAAGCGTTTTAGATTCAGGATATGAGCAGACATCCTGCTGCTCTCCTCCTAGATCTGGAGGCGTGTAGGTCTTGTAATCTAGGCAGATTGCAGCCAATCACCCTATCTGCAGAGTGAATGGTGTGCTGCAGCCTGTCCTTATTCTTGGCGGTGGCTGCAGTGTACCAGACAGTGATGGAGGAGGTCAAGATGGTTTCTGTGATGGCAGTGTAGAAGTGCACCATCATAGTCTTTAGCAGGTTGAACTTCTTCAACTGCCCCAGGAAGTACATCCTCTGTTGTGCTTTTTATTGAGGGAGCTGATGTTCTGGTGATCCCAGGTAAAGGTGGTGCCCAGGAAGCGGAAGAACCCCACAAAGTTGACTGGGGAGTCACACAGGGCAATGGGGGAAGGGCAGCTGGGCTTCTCCTAAAGTCCACTTCCACTACCATCTCCACTGTCTTTAGGCCATTGAGCTCCAGGTTGTTCTGGCTGCACCAGGACACTAGATGGTCAATCTGCAAACTGTCGGTAGAATCATCTCCATTAGAAATGAATCCGATGAGGGTGGTGTCATCTGCAAACTTTAGAAGTTTGAACGAGTTGTGACTGGATGTGCAGCTGTTGGCGTACAGGGAGAAGAGTAGGGATGATAGGACACAGCCTTGAGGGGAACCGGTGCTGATGGTCTGGGGGTCAGATAAGTGTTTCCCGAGTCTTGCGTGCTGCCTCCTGTTGGACAGGAAGTCTGTGATCCAGTCGATTCAGGCACTCCCAGTTGGAAACATAGTTTACTTTAATAAGGGTAAAGATGGACGACCAGATGGATAATTTACATGAAAACCCTGCATTGTCCATGCCCATAGCGCCTAAAGTTAGAAACACTGTATAACGGTGACGGTTCCTTGTATCCCTGTCTCCTCTAGGTCTCTGTCTGTGGAACTAGGCACATACTACCACACTGAGAATGATGATGAGAGTCCCTTCATCTGCTCCATGCCCAGGGAGAATGGCATGCGTCTGTGTTCCTCGGTTCCTACCCTCTATGAGGAAGGAGGGCTCCAGTGCCAGATGGACATCAACTCCTACAACAGCACGGACAACAGCAGCTGTGTCAACTGGAACCAATACTACAGCAACTGTTCAGCAGGGGATGTCAACCCCTTCAAAGGGGCCATCAATTTCGACAATATCTGCTACGCCTGGATTGCTATCTTTCAGGTCAGGAAACACAATGAACGCAAGCTTTGGGTGTACAGTACATGTGGGTTGTGCGTACAGCATGGGTATGTAATTATTAGCGCATTACTTACATGCAACCACGCGCAGTCCATTATGTCAGTAGTTTACGAGGGTTTCAGGAACATGACATCACTGATCAATCTTCGATCTATTTGGTACTTATGCAAACATACATATGCTGAGGTTACATGTTTTCTTCAATTGATTTTTGGCACCAGGGTTTGAGACATCTGGCCTGTTGGAAACTGGTGTAAAATTACACTGTAAAGTTTCTTGTTCATAAAGACCCTAGAAGAAGCATCGTAAAAAGTGTTTTATTTTTAATATCTTCTAAGGTATGCAGACAATATTCCACTTTCATTATCCCTCCTTAAAAATGTCCTACAGTTGATCTGTGTCCTGCTACATCTTAGGGTGTATTAAGACAGATGTTTTCAAACATTTTAATGTTAAGAAATGCTAGGTATTAAGAGCCCCTGGACGAGAAAGTATTTTTTCATGAGTCGACATGAAGTTCCTGCGATCTTTATACAGATAGTAAGTGAGCACCATAATTCATTGGACAGTGACCATTTTTTTACTATTTTGGTTCTGTACTCTAAACTTTTATTTTGAAAGGATGCAATGACAAGGTTGAAGTGAACACTGTCATTTTTAACTTTAGGATATATTCATACATATCATATTCATTTTTCAGAAATGACAGCACCTTTTGTGTGCTTGGACGGTTTAACGTAAAGTAGAATACAGTAATAATTGTCAATATTTGGTAGAATATCCTTTACATGCAATTACTGTTTTGAGGTCTGTGATGCATCAACATCACCAGATACTTTACCAGGCTTGTACTGCAGCCATCTTCGATGCAAATGAAGCTGGCAGTCATAAGGCTCAGAAAATATAGTCAATTAATCGGGAACATTGCAAAAAGCCTAGGCATGCCCAAGTGAACAGTTTGGTTCGTCATTAAAAAGAAACAAAACGACCGGTGAACTCAATTATGCCAAAAGACGCAGTGGAATGAGGAAGAACACTGTAGTGGGTGCACAGAAAACTGTTTAAACAACGTCACAACAGATCAAACAAACTCTCCTTGATGCAGGTGTAGATTTGTTAAAGTAGAAGACTACACCAGCAGTACTGCAGAGGGTACACTACAAAATGAATACCACTAAAATTCCTGATAAACAGAAAGGCGAGGTTACAGTCTGCTAAAAAGCACCTAAAAGATCCCCAACATTCGTGGAAAAAAGTATTGAGAGTATTCTCTGGATCCACTACAGTGGTCTTTCTCAAAGATTAACATGTACCAGAGTGATGAATCATGGTGGAGCGGGTGTATGGCTTGGGCCTCTGTGGCTGCCGGTGGAACACTGTCTTCATCGATGATAAATTCTACAGAATTTTTTTATCAATTTGATAAAATCAAATGCATCCAGACTGCACATCATGGAACAAGACGATGACCCGAAACTAGAGCAACAAAGGGGTTTTTGATGGCCAAAAATTGGAAAATCTTTGCCAGGTCTGACTATCTACCTTGCCATTTCGTTCTCCAGCAAACCCCTGTGTGCAATCGGGCACCTGTGAATTTAATCATGGAGCTATAGTTGGTGAGCCTAATCAACCGGTACATGGACTGACTAAAGGCTTCCGTGTTGGATGAGCAGTGCGAAAAGTATCGTCCGGCTCGGCGACATGTGCTTGAATGAGCTCCCTTCACCATCCTGCATCTGTCGAGGGGGTTGTGGAGCCACCGACGGCGTTTAAAAAAAACAAACGGACAAAAAACGCTTCAATGTTTTTTGGTGCCCAAAATTGGGGAAACCATGTACAAAAGGTGCTGTCATTTCTGAATGGTTCACCCGATATGTATGAATATACCCTCAAATTGACTGCACTACAACTCAAGTCTGCACTACAACCTCACTGTCGTTGTATCCTTTCACACTCAAAATGCAAGAGTACAGAACCAAAATAACCTAAACATGCTCATTGTCCAATGAATTATGGTTCTCAATGCACATGTTTAAGATTTAATGCAAATATTCTGCTATTCTACACATTTTGACATGGCTAACACAATGTTAATATTTTGGAGCGGGGCCCGCTCGCGCCCTTTGGCCCCATAGAGTAATAAGCTTTTATTTGGTGTCTTTTCCAAATATGGCCTCAAATATGAATAATGAATCATTTGTCTGGCGGCCCTGTGTGCCCATTAATAAAGCCCTAGCTACCACTGGTGTACAGACTGAGAAAAGTGTAAAGGCCATTTGCATATTGATGGAAAAATATGATTATCATTGCAGGTGAATAGCATAGATATTGATCAGTGTTTAATCAAAAACATATATTCTGCAGGTATACAAATTCCTATTTTAAATTGTTTAATTACATAAAACGTGTTACAATTAAATGACATTAAATCAAAGACCCCAATTTGAAAACCATTTCATAAGGGGCACAGGGGACACATTGAGAGAAGGTAGTTGGTTGTAATGTGCTGCATTTGAGGAATAGGGATAAGTAGATAAACAAGGTCACTAGGCTGCTGATGGATACAAATTGAAGCTCTTAATTTATTCCCATCATTCACACACTTATTTCTGGATAATATTGGCTTCTAAATTACTTACATGTTAAAGCCTATTCATTGCAATGCCTGTATTCGTTTTTGGAGTCAGATTTGCAGGCACTGGTTTAACCTAGTCTAGGACTTACACAAACATGCTTAACAGGGTTCAATGGAGTTGTCCACTAAGCTAGATTTGTTTCATTCCTTGAATTAATCTTAATCTCTCCCTGTGAATCTGGCACTTAATGTCTGTTATACAACTCCAATTCTGTGAAAGTTGAGACAGTATGGAAAATGCTAATAAAGACAAAGAGAAGTGATTCGTAAATTTACTTTGACTTGCATTGAAACAAAAACCTGAGATATTAGATGTTTTACCTAATTAACTGTACAGTTTTTTGAAGATCAAAGTTATATTGATGCATGCAAGACGTCCCAAAAAAAAAGAAAGTAGTGTGAAACAGGTGAGGCAATCGTGTAATCATAGTATATAAAGAGCCTCAAAAAATGCCTAGTACTTCAAGAGCAAGGATGGATCAAGGCTTGCCAATCTGGCAACAGAAGCATAAGCAAATTATCCAACACTTTGAGAACAAAATTCCTTAAAGACAAATCGGTAGGCTTTTGGGCATTTCATTATGCACATTATAATTAAGAGTCAAAGAATCCGGTGAAAACTCGGCGCCTAAAGGGCAAGGCTGAAAGTTATTTCTGAAAGCACGTGCTCTCTGATCATTCAGATGTCACTCTTCAAACTGTCATGAGTCTGTAATGGATATCCTGACATGGACTCTACAATACTTTGGTTAAACATTTGCTGCTGCATCCACAAATGCAAATTAAGGCTTTGCTATGCATACTGTTTATCAACACTGTCCAGAGTTACGCAGTGGAATTGTGTTTTGTGGTCCGACGAGTCAACATTTCAAGTAGTTTTTGGACAAAACAAACGTCATATTTTCTGGGCCAGTCAAACAGTTATTAGTGTCAGTTCCCAAAACCGGCATCTGTCATGGTATGGGGCTGTGTCAGTGCCCATGGCATGGGTAACTTGCACATCTGTGAGGGAACCATTAATGCAGAAAAGTATGTGAAAATTTTGGAGCAACATATGCTGCCATCCAGAACTTGTCTTTTCCAAGGACGTCCCTGCATTTTCCAGCAGGACAACGCCAAACCACATTCTGCCTTGATCACAAGCGCATGGTTGCATAAGCAGAAAGTGCGGGTGCTAGCATAGCCTGCCTGCAGTCCTGACCTGTTTCCAATTGAGAATGTGTGGTGCGTGGGGTCCGCATGGAATAGTGGGCTAAGTCGCTGCATTGCACAACATGATGATAGTCATGGGTTTGAGCCTGACTATGGGTTATCTGACTTTCCCCAGGCCTCCTGCACAAGGCAGCGAAAATTGGCAAACCTGGGATTTGGGTTAGATAAATCAGATTATTTATCCTGCCACCAGGGCCGGCCCGAGGCATAAGGAACTAAGCAGCTGCTTGGGGCCCCCTGGCCACCAGAGGGCCCCCAATCGAGTGCACAGGTGACTCTGCATGGTGGGAGGGGGCTCCTAAATCAAATTCTGCTTAGGGTCCCCAAAAGGCTCGGGCCGGCACTGCCTGCCACGTTGCTTTTCAGCGACTCCTTGTGTCCAGTTCGGGCGCCTGTGTGTTCAATCGTGGAAGTATAGTTAATAAACATAATCATTCCGTGCTTGATCCGACTAAAGCCTCGCAGTGCAAAAAGAATAGGCTGCTAGCTGGTTGGATGAAGCATGTGCACGCCCTTTGCCATCCCACATATCTGTGCATGGAGTTGCAGAGCTGCCGACAAAGCAGGATTAGAGCGGATTTGGAGGGGAGAAAAAAACGGGGGAAAAATGGGGGAAAATTCCACTTGCTAACCTGAAACAACTTCTGTCTTCAGTGCCAAAACACTTAATAAGTGTTATTAAAAGAAAAGGTGATGTTACTCATAGGTTTGGGTATCATTTGGATTTTTCAGATTCTGATGCCAAAACAGTACTTTTAAAACGATTACGATTCCTAAACGATTCCTAAACCAATTCTTGAAAAACTGAAAAAGGACATTAAAGAAAGGCTCTTATATAGTTTTTCTTTTATTAAAAATGATTCAAATTTAACAATATATTAACATTTAAAAGTAGCCTACTTAAATGTACAATAAGTTAACCTAAGTCACCTAACACACAACTACAATAATTTAACAATAAATAACAGTTACACCATTAACAAGTAACAACAAAATAAATGTTAAGTTGGTATGCTAACTTTACCACCTTCAAACTTTAGCAAATCTTTTGCAGAAAAATGAAAACATTTGCCTTCTCTGACAAGATACAACACCTCCCCTGACTTATTCTTTTGCGCTCCCGTATATCTCAGAAGTTCTCCCAAATTACATTCTCAGGAAACTATTTGGAAAACATTGGTAACATTGTATGCCAACATATTTGGGGTGTTTTTATTGTTTCAGCTGCCCCGTTTTGTTATTAGGCTATATTCGTCCTTCTATTACATTGCACCTGCACATTTCATTTTGCCGGTTCTTGCGAGAACATTTTACACATTCCATAGTGTTCAAAATTATATTCTAACGTTCACGGTTAAGGTTAGCCATGCAGTTACTGAGATTATGGTTAGGATTATGGTTAACATTACTGAAGAAATATGTAATGTGCAACACGTTTGCATCACGCTGGAATGGAGAACAAAACACACACAAAGCTTCCATCTGGATTTGAACTCACAATCTCTGGGATGAAATTCGGGAAAATATGGCATTTTGAAAGTAGCCTACGTTTACGGTAGCTAGTTAACGGTAGACTACAGAGAAAGGGTGATATTTTTACATCTGTTTCAGAGCATCAGAGGGAAAATATTTTAGGTGACACATTAAGGGGAATTGAAATGATGAACCGAAATTTGCGTTTTAATTTGGTCCGGTTCCTACCGGTTGCGTAGGAACCAGTTCCATATTGGAACCGGGTTTCGGTACCCAACCCTAGTTACACAGTGGTAAACAGTCGACTGACCCAATTTTTTTGGATTGAATTTAATTTTCAAATGACTATTTTTAGTTGTTTTTTATTTTCGATACTGTCCTGATTTTATCAGGATTTGGGGTTATATTTTTGGTTTTACATTTGTACATACTCTTTAATGTATTAACTAACACTTAGTGATGCTCTGCATGTCAATAGAGATAAAGTGTTTAAGAGATTGTGTGATATGAATGGATCACTGGGGTTTGATATATATGTTGTTGTCTTGACTCTCTGTGTATGTTTGTATGTCTGTCTGTCTGTCTTTCTTTGTTCTCTTTGCCCCCTCCCCTTCTCTCTCTCCCACTTCCTGTCTTTCGATGTTTAGGTGATCACACTCGAGGGCTGGGTGGACATCATGTACTTTGTGATGGATTCTCACTCTTTTTACAACTTCATCTACTTCATCCTACTCATCATCGTAAGTGGCCCAATAAGAGGGGATAGTGTTTTGTCAACAGGGGCGGACTTGCCATCTGGAGTTTAGGGAGGTTTCCCAGCCGCTCCATCCCGAAGACCCTGGCCGAATTCTTGTCCCAGTCCCTCTCTGTTTTTCAACCTACAGTTTGTCTGTTGCTTTTGCAGCTGGATTCAGGCTTACTGTAGCTATTTATTCAAACTAATAGCAAACTCCACACTTCTGAATGCCCTCCAGCAACCTTACGTAAAGACAAAAAAACATGTCTCAGTAACCCAGCATCCGTTCCGTCAGATAGTCCCTCAGCACGTTAACACACAGCCTGGTGATATAACACTGTGTCATCTCCTCAAGCACAGATTCACAGAGCTTGGGGAACTGATTCTGGGAGGCTGTGTGCCAGCTAGCCTGTGGGCACTGTCTGTCTGTTATGTCTATGTTAATCTTACAACGGAAATGTTGCAGAAAAAAACTGCCCCAGAGTTGTTCGAGAGAGATTCTGTGTGGGTTTCTGGTTGTCCCTGTCCTAATATTGTGTGTTTGTGCTTGTCCTTTTCCAAACTCTGTGTGTTTTTAGTTGTCCCTATCCTAACTCTGTGTGTTTGTAGTTTTCCCTATTTAAACTCTGTGTGTTTGTATTTGTCCCTCTCTAAACTCTGTTTGTCTGTGGTTGTCCCAATCCTAAATCAGGATTCTAAATCAGTTTGAACAACTCTGAGTTTTTGTTGTTGTCCATATCTAAACTTTGTGTATTTTTAGTTAACCCTCTTTTGAAATCATACTTGTTTGTGGCTATCCAAAGTCTGAGGGTTTGTCCCTATCACAACTTTCTGTGTTTATGGTTGTACCTTTTCTAACTCTGTTTCTGGTTGTCCCTTTATTCTAACTATGTGTGTTTGTGGTTGTTCTTTTCCAAACTGTGTGTTTGTGGTTGTCCTGCTACAAGCTCTGTACAGGCGCGGTTCTAGCTTGGAGGCAAACACGTTTGCCTGGCAACACTATATTATGTCGGCAACACAAACTCTAATTCTACCTTTCAAAGTAATAGCGCTCGTAATTCATGACAATAATCATTGTTAATACATAGATAGTTAGTTGTTCTATGTTCATGTGTTGCTAAAGTTAATCTGTGGTTGGATTACACAGACGCTAAAGTCAGTCTGTTGTTGGATTAAACAGACACTGACAATATATTCTATCAAATTCTGTGTACAAAATATTTGTTACTGTGTTTAATGAAACGTTGAAATTGAAAAAATGATAAATGTTTGTTTTTGCAATCACAAACTCTTACTGTTTACACAAAATAGCACTGCATTTGGTTACAATTCATTAGCTTTGTAATGAACTCACAATGGTTATTACAATAAATTAAAACAAGCACTATTATTCTGAAAGGAAAAATCTGAGTTTGTGTTGCCGGAATAATAAAATGTTGCCAGGCGAATGTGTTTGCCCCCCCCCCTTGCTAGAACCGCGCCTGGCTCTGTGTACTCTGTGATTGATCTTACCTAAAATCTTTGCATTTATGTTTGCCCTGTCCTTAATCTATATGTTTGTAGTTATCCATAACTAAATTCTGTGTATTTGTGATTGTCCCTATTCTTACTCTCTGTGAATGTGAAGTGAGAAACAATCAGTAAAAAGGTGTACAGGACTGTTTTTTCTAGGGTTTGTAGTGAAGCTTAGAGGACACAACCAAGAGAAACCGTATTGTGGAAAGGACGCAGCCAAGGCATGCACTAGTTTAATGTTATCAACTGTGTGGAAGTTCCAGTTTAATTTTCTAAGTATTTCTAATGACCTGGTTGGCATTTGGCTATTCTACCTGAAACCATTATTGGTAATTTGAACTCTAAACAGATCAGACAACACTGACCCAGTCATCTCCAAGTAAATTATTTACAACTGAACTTGTTTATCGAGACCTGAATTGCACTGTCCATAGTGAAACTGATGTTACAATTGCATTTTTACACATTTTTTTATCTCCATTCCATTTTGTTTGTGATTTTCAATTATTTTGTTGCATCGTGATTGGGCAAAGGCGGTGCTTAAACATGGAGACATAACACAATGTGAAATATAAGAAGTGGTTTAAGTAATGTTGTGAATTTCTGTTTTGTGCCCTTTACCAAAGGCAGGCCAGATATAGCAATGCTGATAGCATATGGACACAAAAGTAAAATAAAGCAGCTGACCGAATTACGCTAGTTTCAGATTATCCCTCTCCCAACTCTGTGTGTGCTTCTAGTCGTCCTTCTCCCAACTCTTTGTGTTTGTTTCTGTCCAGATTGGTTCTTTCTTCATGATCAACCTGTGTCTGGTTGTCATCGCCACCCAGTTCAGCGAGACCAAGCAGCGGGAGAGTCAGCTGATGAAGGAGCAGCGCATCCGTTTCCTGTCCAACGCCAGCACCCTGGCCTCCTTCTCAGAGCCGGGCTCCTGCTATGATGAGCTGCTAAAGCTCCTGGTCCACGCCATCCAGAAGGGATGCAGGCAGGTGGCCCACGTCTGCCGGGCCGCTCTGCGCTACGCTGGGGTGAACATCGCGGCCTCTCCTCCTCCACTGGAGAGGGAGAGGGGGAGCCAGAGGAGGAGGAAGGCTTCCAGACAGGGTTCTCTGGTCTCCAGGAAAGGCTCTGTGTCTGTCCATTACCAGGTTCACCAACACCACCATCATCACCACCACTTTCACCTGGTGAACGGAATTGTGAGGGGGGGGCTAGAGGGGAGGGGGCTGGAGGGGGAAGGGGGCGGAGTGGGGGATGTGGAGGCGGGGTCACATAACAACAACGGGGGCGCCGGACGCCTCATGCTGGGTCCTCCACTGTTGCCCGCGCCGAACTCTGCCATTAACTTGCCATCGCCAGCCAAACCCACACTGGGAACCGGCGTCAGTGACTTGTCATCAGTGCGGAGTACGTTCCACACTGTTGGCCTCCTAGAGCCTCCTACTGTCCTCAGACCTACGCTTAGTCCCTACTGCCTGGCCCCAAATCCCACGCCCAGGGCTATGAAGAGAAACTCAGTGCCCTTCGCTGCACCTGGACCTAAGAATTACCCAACCCTACAGCCCAGGACTCTGATGCAGGCTAGAAGTGGCAGTGTTACGGCGAGCACCATCAGTAAAATACACCTCAATATACCACCCACTTCAGGAGAGAGAGGACCAGCTAGCCTAGTGGAAACACACTTACCCTCAGGTAAGTCATAACAAATAATTGTTGTGCACCGCGTTAAATGATATTATGCAGATTGGAATTAAGTGTCATAAACATAAAATATTTTGTTTTTAAATCAAACTCATAGATGGTATTGTGTCTCCAGGCTCTTTGAATCACTGAAATTAATCTAATTAGTTTGCCAGGTGAGCCCAATTAAAGGAAAACTACTTAACTACTTAGGGAGCACTCTCCCGCCACAGGGAGATTTCTGCCCCCCACCACCCCCAAAAACTGGTTCACAAGTCCAAACAATCACAGTTCACAAGTCCTATTGCTAGGTTATATATACATGTTATATATCTACAGAAAGCTTAGACACTTAGGAATGTAGCAAATGTCACCATTCTACAGTAGTTATAAGAAAATA
>JACXGM010007450.1:0-30931 GCA_016801145.1 Umbra pygmaea
AGAGAGAGAGAGAGAGAGAGAGAGAGAGAGAGAGAGAGAGAGAGAGAGAGAGAGAGAGAGAGAGAGAGAGAGAGAGAGAGAGAGAGAGAGAGAGAGAGAGAGAGAGAGAGAGAGAGAGAGAGAGAGAGAGAGAGAGAGAGAGAGAGAGAGAGAGAGAGAGAGAGAGAGAGATGCAGAGAGAAAGTAAAGAGGAACATTTGTAAAGCCCTCACGGTCTCAAGCAGGAATACTTTTTGAAGTGATTATGGAGACAGTTCAGATCAAAGGATTTGACAAGTCTGAGTGCCCCGCCAAATACGAGCTGGGCTAATCATGCTGAAGCCCTTCGTACAAAATGCCACTGGTCCCTCCAGCTGCTTTGCAAATGTAACGTGACACTTAGGGATAAACAGATTATCAGGGGACAGAAGAGAAGAAATCCTCTCAGACTGGTGAAATAGTTTATTTAATGAACTTGAATACAAGCAGTATATGGTGGTGTGGGTCCGTGATTAATTTTCCACAAAGTCACCATATTGAGAATGTGTTTTATTCAATACTATAGTTCTACAATGCACAATGGAATTGTAGTTGTTGTGTAGGATATTTTATCTTTTACTTCATTTTTAAGGGTATAATCCATCGACTTAATCTTCCAAACACCTGAAGACATTTTGAAGTGTAAGCCCAGGGACATGCAAACTGGCAGTATCTCTTGTGCACTCAACATGACTTTTCAAATAATTAATTTATGTGTGTAACGATTGTGATTTGCTTCACTGACCATTTAGATTTCTTTTTCAGTTGTCTCTCGTAATGCAAATTCTGTGAATCTGTAAATGAAGTAATGCTTATTGTACAGTATGTTCAACTGTACCACAATAAACACAATAACCCGACTATATGTTTGTTTGTGTCACTTGTGACTGTCCCTTTCATTCTGACGTTATCACTAATTTTGCCTGGTCAGGGAGTGTCCAGGTGTCCAGTTAGCCAGCCAACCCTCTCTTCTGGGTGACATCCATCACCAACAGGGCCCTGTGGACAAACGGATCATTCAGCGAGGACGGAAGGACAGATGGAATGGTGTCACGAGCGGACACTGAACAATGAGGAGGTTGTTGTGGTGGCTAGCAGTGCAACAACCGATCAAATGGACCCTGTTTTAATCTCACAAGTCTGGTGCTTCAGTCTGCACATCCTGTGTACCCTTCACCATGTCAAAGCTGTGGGCGTGGGGCAGGGGTAACTTCCCTAAACAATCTGCGCCCCCCTTTGAATCAACATGGTTCTCATAATAGATGTGTTGTTTAACTATAACTGTGCTGCCTTCACAAACTGCTCTGTAACTACTGCAGACTACATTGATCCGCACTACCCATCATTCTTTCATTGGCTCATTCATTGCTCTTAGTAGTTATTGGCCATTTACCCTGATAAATCTACACTGTAAAGACAAAAGCTGTTCCTAATCTTCTAACCAATCACTTTTTATTGCAGTGGTTTTTTCACTGCAACCCTTTACAAATGTTTATCAAATGATGCTTCCAGAAAAGTGGTCATTGGAGCGGGCAAGAAGACAGAATAACCCTTCTCCACACAGCTGCGTTTTCCCCAGGGCCTCCCTGACCTCGGCGTGCATCTCTGTTTGTTCATTTGATTGGTCAGTGCAGAGGGCAGACTGCTATTGATTGGTCTGTCATTAGGAGCTAGTGGTGGAGCTGACACGGTTAACAGAGCTCTTTAACCATCAACAGACAAGACCAGCCGTTGACCTGAAAATATCCCAGTGGTCCAAAGGCTGCAAACCAGTTCTGAACTGCTTTCAGAGATGCGTACACACGTATGGTCAAAAAAGAGAGAGGTGATTGAAGCACTCGCCCCCTGGTAAATATCCAGACACTTGCATTGCCACCAGCCCCTGCCATCCCCGGCCCACCCCTATAGGCACATAGAGTAAAATGTGAAAAAGAAAATACACCGACACTAATTTGGAATATTGAATTTCATTTTTTATTCCGAACCTTAAACTGAACTATCTAGCACTTCTTCTTGCTTTACTCTTCTTCCTGGCCACCTCCTGCAACGTTTCCATGGCCCTTCTGTCTGGCTGAATTCATTTTCTTATCAACATGTTTGTGACATGCCTGCCTCTCTTTGGCCAGAGCAGTGGTCTAGGCCTTCTCGACACTTTCACATGTAGCACTGCAGCCATACTCCGCCTGCCTCTTCTGTTCTGCCTCCATCCTCTTCTCTCTGTCGGTCTTGTCCCCCCCAATGTTCTGGCAGAGAGTTTTATCAACTGGCCCCATGTTGTTGTCATCTTTTTTGAACATGCCAATGCCAGTCTTGCCCCTAGACCTCAGCGCATATTTGGTGTCACGTGTTCAACCACAACATTCAGCTCTTTGTTGAAGTAGCTGTCGAGCATAGAAAGGGCCTTCTTATTACTACTGGAGGTACTCACATCCATATTCAGAGAGAAGGGGTATCATCACAAGTTGGAGAATGTATTCTCTGCAAATGTATGGCCCATACCATACACCATTTGGTAGTTTAATTTGGCTAAGGGCTGCCTTGTCTGCAGCTAGACACTGGCCTAACTCCACCATAACTGCCAGGACCATTGCCAAGTAAATAAAGAAAGAAAATACATAAATTACAAAATTAGCAATACATTTTAAACTAATTTTGTACATCTACATTTGCTTTGTCCTCATTATGTACTTATTTACACTAAAATTATTTTTGTTTAACTTGTGTAGTTCAACACGCACACACGCACGCACACACGCACGCACGCCCGCACGCATGCACGCACACACGCACACACACACACACGCACACATGCACACACGCACACATGCACGCTCTGAGTTGTTAAGATTGAGGTCAATCTGTTTGTGTGTATGGATGTCTGACAGTATGAAAACAGGGCATGCACCCCTGCACATACGGAAATGTAATATATGGCCAAATGTGTATATAATTCATATATCCTATATCGGCATATATGGCGGACAAATCATGACATATATGTACATATATGTCAAAATATACAAAGATTAGCCCTATTTATGTATGTGACATACATTTCCACATTTGACATCCATATCTGCGTTTACCGATGGTTTACAGAGTGTATAAGTGATGTAATGTATAATATTTGTCAATGTACATGTGAAAATATGTAAATAAAGAATATAGAAATACTGCTACATTTATTCTTGCTTCATGTTAGTTAACAATTAGTCTACAAATTTAATAAACAATGAATGCTTATGTGTGAGATATTGATGGTATATACAGTACTGAATATGTGATGATAAGTAGGGGTATGACATGTATGTCATTGAAATATTTGGTAAAATCTTATTTAAACATATTACCTACCCAATTGAAATAGGCCTAGTTGAAATGTTCAAAGAATTACATGACTAGTAGATTATATAACATTATAATCCAAAAATATCCTTACCTCCAGTGATCTCACCAGTTGCCAGTAAGACGGGAAGAAACTCTGGTCTCAGGGAGAAATTTGTTACAGTGGCAGATACCATAGACAGTAAAAGAAGAAACACTAGTGGTTCATGCTTGTGCACCTACTGCTGTTTTGGTGCGGTGTTGGGATTTGTTTATTTCCTCTTTACTTGTTTGGTGGAGGCAATCCAGAATTACTGTTGATAAAATTATATTCAGATCCTCTCAGACCCCCCCCCCAAAAAAACTCTTTGGATCTGTACGATTCACACAACTCATCCAAACTGATGTGAAAAAAGCGGGAGGCGCCGAAAATCGCACTGTTTGCATCCCTGCACTGTAAACCCGAATAGTAAGCAGGACTCAAAAAAATTAAGGAAACGGATTACCTCAAAAGTTTTGAGTTCTTGAATTACTTCCTTTTGAGTTCAGAATACTTAAAATACCTTCAAACATTTTAAGTGCACTGGAACAATTCTTTTCTTTTTGAGTTCATAGAACTTAAACATTTAAATTTAGTATCACAATGTGTGCAGCTTTACAAACAAAATACTGCCCATAATAGATTTACAGTGACTTGAAACTGCATTCCCTTAATCAATGTAATGTTTTTCAGTCTCACTTCGTACATTTTGTTTGGAAATGTTCTCAAAACAGTTAAATGATGGCAAAACACAGTGAATGTTAATTTCATGAACTCAAAAATTTTGTAATCCTTAATTATTTTGAGTCCTGCTTACTATTCGGGTTTACAGTGTGTGCTTTAGTGGCCTGGTTATCTAATAACGCTTACTGTACCAAATCAGTTTAGAAGTTTACTTCATTAATTTGTTCCTTTACATATGGGGAAATTAATAAAAGTACATTGACATACTGCAATAATATGTGTAAATTATATATAAATTAAATATATATAAATAATAGCTTATTAAAAAAGTATCAGTTTGGCAGTGTAGCTCCTAGATTTTTTCTGGTGATTTCACTTACACTTATTTTTGTATTGAATTTCACAACTCTGATCATTCTTCTGTCATCAACAGCTGTTATTTACCTTGTTAGCAGAATACTGAAGAAACCAGTGGTTTCTTTTTTCCAGGAAAATCCATACTGTTGATTTCACTACGTAGTACATTTGTGCCATGGGTCTAATTAAGTTCCTCTTTTCTAATAGCATCCACATCACTTGATTTCCATTCATAGACAGCTGCCTAGTCTTAAAGGAGAATTCCGGACGATTTCAAAACGTAGCTCTGTTGTTTGCATATCGGAAGTGCTGTACGTAGCGTTAATAACTCAAACAATCTGTATTGCCAAAACCGTGTTTACCTTTTGTTGCTAGGATACAACCATTACACATTTACGGGGCACCGTAAATAGATTTTTGTATAGAAAAATACATTTTGGAATATTGCATTGTATGACTTCGACAATCGACTAGTGTGGACTTCACTGGAAAATGGGAAATAAACTGAGGTATGTACACAAACTTATTTGTTCAAACTCGCTGTGTTTATTATAAGGAATCAGTGCAAATGGATATGGACTAGTAATGACATTTTGAATATGTTTAGTGGCTCAAAGCACGCTTTTTAACTTGCCCCGTAAATGTGTAATGGTTGTATACTGGCAGCAAAAGGTAAACACAGTTTTGGCAATACAGATTGTTTGAGTTATTAACACTACTGACAGCACTTCGATATGCAAACAACAGAGCTACGTTTTGAAATCACCCGAAATTCTCCTTTAACTCTAGTCTTCATGATTATGCCTAGGGACATCAAATCAAATGTAGAGTCCAAAAGCAAAAGCAAAGAATGGAACTGAGACTACACATTCAGCTCTTTTATGTGTGAGCAATCAATGCAACAGTAAGCATCTGATCAACTAGAAACACATGTGAGCTAAACGTCCCAATATTATGCTTGTATAAAACGTTGAATGTGCTTTTACTCTTAAAGTTGGTAAAAAAATATATACATACGTTAAATGAACTAGAACAAAAAAGTGACAGTCTTTACTTTTGCCTAAATTTCATCTTTGAAATTTATTTTTATATGCTTTGAATATACAAAACAAAATCAGGTTTGACTTTACAGTCACCATATTTATCCAGGGCAGTGTAACAATATGAAACAGTTTAATAACATATAGTTATAAATATATGATAATATTTAATACCTTAACGTAGAGTTAAACTAGTATGATACTTGTTCATAACAAAACATATGGTTATAATGTATGACCAATATAGGAATGAAAGCATGATGATATAATTTTTATAATATTTATCGTTTTGATTACTTCTACAGTTTGAATTAAAATGTAAACAGATTGTCAAAATTCTTAATCATAACAGAGCAAGTGAGTCTGATTATACAAATAATATAAAACTAATTTGAGTTTTACCATTCTTTATTAATACATTTCGTTAAACCTGTTTCAATTATTGGGAAAGGTCTTGATTAATCACTGTAATTTAACCATCAAGCTTGTAACTTTATACTCATGTTGGTTTCATTAGCATTTTTGTTTTAGGCTTGTTTAGCATAGTCTTGTGTAGCCCGAATATTAAAGCTGACTGTGTATTGGTTCTGTAGTACATGCTATGGTGCTTTTTATTCACTCATCCCAGATGTTTTATTCTTTTGATTGAAACATTGACACTGGCTTGTGTCTTTGGTTAACCCAACAGTAACTAAATGTTAAGAAATGTGAAAAATTTTTGGGGTCCGTGTGGCGTAGTGGGCTAAGGCGCTGCATTGCAGGACAAGCTACGTCATGATAGTCAGTGGTTTGAGCCTGACTATGGGTTGTCCAACTTTCACTTCCAGAAAGAGGCAGAGCAAATTGGAATAGCGCTGCCCAAGATTTGGGATAGATAAATCAAATGATCTACCTTGCTACATTGCTCTCCAGTGACTCCTTTTGTGCAGATTGGGTGCCTGTAAATTCAGTCACCGAACTCATTGTTGGTAAGTGTACATCCAGTACATGAGCTGACTGAAGGATTCCATGTTTGATGAGCAGTGTGAAAAGAATTGACCGGCTCGGCGACATGTGGTTGGATGAACCATGTGGCCACCCCTCACCATTCCGAATCTGTCCAAGCAGTTGTAGAGCTCCAGACAAGGCGGAGTTAGTGGGATTTGGGAGGGGATAACATTTTTGAAAATAAGGGAAATTTTTTATTACATTTTAGGGAGTAAATTTCGTAACATTTAAACAATCATGTGAATGCTGTTTTAACTATGGATCATCATGAAACTACCTCAATGAGAGGCTCTTCTTAGTTTAGTTAACCTTTATTTTACCAGGCAAGTTGACTGAGAACATATTCTCACTTGCAGCCACAGCCTGAGGAGAATGGGGGGGAGGGGGAGGGAAGGGGATCATTGAGCCAATTGAAAGCTGAGGATGATGAGGTTGCCATGATTGTATGAGGGCCATATTGGAAATATATCCAGGACACTGGGATTAACATGCCTACTCTTACGAATAGTAATAGTAGCGATCTTCAGTGACCACAGAAAGTCAGGACACCTGCTCAACGTCCCATCCGAAAGACGGCACCCTACACAGGCCAGATGTCCCCTTTACAGCCCTTGGGGCATTTGGAATGATCTTTAGACCAGAGGGAAGAGTGCCCCCTACTGGACATCCTTAATCACTTCCAGCAGCATACGTCTTCCATCCAGGGACCATCCAGGCCCAACCCTGCTTCGATTTAGAAGCAAACCAGCAGTGGAATACAGGGCGCTATGCTGCTGGTTCCAAATGAGTTTAGAGTGTTTTGCGCTTGGTCTTTGAATACAAACATTATTTTATTAAACCTTTGACTATTACATCATTCTTTTGAACTGAGAGATTTGGAGGTTCACAAGTTCAATGATCAATACGCTCAATAAAATATAATATTTAGTTTATTACTTGTTTATTAAAATTAATTTGACCTTGAATTAGGATTAGATGAAGATCGGATCACAGTTTGAAACCTAGAAAAACAGAAAATGCTAACGGATTGACAAATGGTGTCTCTCCACAGGAGACATGTTATGTATTTGAGCATAAAGCAGATGTCTATTAGCGAGACAGCCGGCAGGTATACTATCCAATAAAATAAGATGGCCTTACATGCTACCTCCAGGCCTGGTGGTGTGAGTTTGTGTTTTGTGTTGTGTTGTGTGTATGTATATGTATGTCAGTATTTTTATGGTTGTGTGTATATTTCTGGAAACCACTTTATAATATTATGTGATATTCATTAATAATATTCAATATGTTAGCATAGCGAATGACAGTTCTGTCAACATGTGATTTGCACACATCCAATGAATTTTTGGGTTAAAATGTGATACTGTTCAGATGGACAAAAGAGTCCTCGTCCTGTAATAGGTCAGACCTTTGGAAACAGTAACAGTAACACTCAGGAAGTTTCTCTGAAAGCATGGGGAACAAGAGCTCTTGCTCTTTGTGTGTCCATATGTGTCTCTGTGTGTGAGAGAGCAACAGAATGTTAGCTGTGATCAGTAAGCGAATGAGGCATTTTACTGACTGCAGTGCATCTCTCGGTCTCTGTCTCCTTGTCTCTGTCTCCTTGTCTCTGTCTCTCTGTCTCTCTATCTCTGTCTCTCTATCTCTGTCTCTCTATCTCTGTCTCTCTATCTCTGTCTCTCTATCTCTGTCTCTCTATCTCTGTATCTCTGTCTCTCTCTCTCTGTCTCTCTCGCTCTGTCTCTCTCGCTCTGTCTCTCTCGCTCTGTCTCTCTTGCTAAGCTTTTGGCATTTAGTTGTTTTCTTTCTCTCTCTCTCTTTCTCTTCCACATCTTCTCCAGGAGGGGAACACTTGGTGGCAGACAGCTGTGGAAATGAGCATGGTCGTGCTGTTCATGTGGCTCTCCTTACTAACTGATATCTACTGTATCCTGCTTAGCCCCTCACGTCCACCCTCTGACCAGCCAACCAGCAGTGGAACCACACATCTCCAATCCAGGCTGAGCACATCTTTTAACTTATAGTTAAAACATTGCCATTCAAAAAGTATGTTAGGAGGTGGACTACTATATCTGATCGTTGCAGAGGTTTGTGACCTTAACAGCTATTGTGCCTGTGAGGTCAACTACTGATTGTGATCTCCACTGTTCTGATATCTGACACCTGATATCTGACCTCGAACAGCCCTGTGTAGATATTGTATTACACTGCTGCTCTGCTGCTAACTCTAACATCCATGTGTAGACATTGTATTACCGTTCTGCTCTGCTGTTAACACTAACATCCATGTGTAGATACCGTATTACCCTGCAGCTCTGATGCTAACGCTAACATCCATGTGTAGATACTATACTTCCCTGCTGCTCTGATGCTAACGCAAATATTCCTGTGTAGATACTGTATTATCCTATTGCTTTGATGTGAACTATAATGTCCCTGTGTAGGTGCTGTATTACCCTGTTTCTTTGCTGCTAACTCTAATATCCATGTGTAGATACGCTATTATCATACTGCTCTGCTGCTAACTATAACATCCCTGTGTAGATACTGTATTACACTGCTGCTCTGCTGCTAACTCTAACGTTCCTGTGTAGATACTATATCACCCTGCTGCTCTGATGCAAACTGTAACATCCCTTTGTAGATACGGTATTACCCTGCTGCTCTGCTGCTAACATTCCTGTGGAGATACAATATTACCCTGTTACTCTGCCGCTAACTTTAACATCCCTGTGTAGCTACTGTATTATCTAGTAGCTCTTCTTCTAACGTACCTGTGTATATTGTATATTACCCTGCTACTCAGCTGCTAACTCCAACATCCCTGTTTAAATACACTATTCTCCTGCTGCTCTGGTGCTAACTGTTACATCCCTGTGTAGATACTATATTAACCTGCTGCTCTGACGCTAACGTCCCTACATAGGCAAGGCAAGGCAAGTTTATTTATATAGCACATTTCATACACAATGGCAACTCAAGGTGTTTTACAAACATAAAAATACATAGGTACCGTTTTATCCTGCTGCTCTGCTGCTAACTCTAACATCCCTGTATATATACTTTATTACCATGCTGCTCCGATGTAAACTCTAACATCAATGTGTATATACTGTATTACCCTGTAGCTCTGCTACTAACTCTCACATCCCAGTGTAGATAGTGTATTACCCTGCCACTGTGCTGCTAACTGTAACATTTCTGTGTAGATAGCGTATTACCCTGCTGCTCTACTGCGTACTCTAACATCCCTGTTTAGATTTGCTAAAACCCTGCTACTCTGTTACTAGCCATACCATCTCTGTTAAGATACTGTATTACCCTGCTGTTCTGACGCTAACTTTAACACCCATGTGTAGATAATGTATTACCCTGCTGCTCTGCTACTAACGATACCATCTCTGTGTAGATACTGTATTACCCTGCTGCTCTGATGCTAAATCTAACACCCCTGTGTAGATACTCTATAACCCTGCAGCTCTGATGCTAACATTCCTATGTAGATACTGTATTTTCCTGCTACTCTACTGCTAACTCTAACATCCCTGTATAGATACTGTATTACCCTGCTGCTCTGCTGCTAACTCTAATATCCCAGTGTAGATACTGTATTAACCTGCTAGTCTGCTGCTAACGCTAACATCCCTGTGTAGATACTGTATTACCCGGCTGCTCTGATGTAAACTCTAACATCAATGTGTATATACTGTATTACCCTGTAGCTCTGCTACTAACTCTCACATCCCAGTGTAGATAGTGTATTACCCTGCCACTGTGCTGCTAACTGTAACATCCCTGTGTAGATAGTTTATTACCCTGCTACATTACTGCTTACTCTAACAACCCTGTGTAGATACTGAATTACCCTGCTGCTCTACTGCATACTCTAACATCCCTGTTTAGATATATTAAAATCCTGCTGCTCTGTTACGAGCCATACCATCTCTGTTAAGATACTGTATTACCCTGCTGTTCTGACGTTAACTTTAACACCCCTGTGTAGATAATGTATTACCCTGCTGTTCTGCTACTAACCATACCATCTCTGTGTAGATACTGTATTACTCTGCTGCTCTGATGCTAAATATAACACCCCTGTGTAGATACTGTATAACCCTGCAGCTCTGATGCTAACATCCCTGTATGTATTACCCTGCTGCTCTGCTACTAACTCTAATATCCCTGTGTAGATACGGTATTATCCTGGTGCTCTGCTACTAACTCTATCATCCCTGTGTAGATAGAGTATTAACCTGCTGCTCTGCTGCTAACTGTAACATCCCAGTGTAGATACTGTATTAACCTGCTACTTTGCTGTTAATTCTAACATCCCAGTGTATATACGCTATCACCCTGGTGCCCTACTACTAACATTCCTGTGTAGATACAGTATTACCCTGCTACTCTGCTGCTAACTCTAACATCCCTGTGTAGATACTATATTACCCTGCTGCTCTGATGCTAACAACCCTGAGTAGATACTGTATAATCCAGCTGCTCTGCTACTATCTCTAACATCCCTGTATAGATACTGTATTAAGCTGCTGATCTGATGCTAACCCTACCATCTCTGTGTAGATAATGTATTACTCTGTTGCTCCGATGCTAACATCCCTGCGTAGATACTTTGTAATCCTGCTACTCTGACAACTCTAACATCCCTGTGTAGACACTGTATTATCTTTTAGCTCTGCTACTAAATCTAACATCCCTGTGTAGATAGGGTATTACCCTACTACTCCACTGCTAACTCTAACATCCCTGTGTATATACTGTATTACCCTGCTGCTCTGATACTAACCATTCCATCTCTGTGTAGATACTTTTGAACCCTGCTGCTCTGCTGCTAACTCTAACATCCCTGTGTAGACACTCTATTACCTTGCTGCTCTGCCACTAGCCATACCATCTCTGTTAAGATACTTTATTACCCTGCTGTTCTGACGCTAACTTTAACACCCATGTGTAGATAATGTATTACCCTGCTGCTCTGCTACCAACGATACCATCTCTGTGTAGATACTGTATTACCCTGCTGCTCTGACACTAAATCTAACACCCCTGTGTAGATACTGTATAACCCTGCTGCTCTGATGCTAACAATACTATGTAGATACTATATTATCCTGCTAACCTACTGCTAACTCCGTATTATCTTGCAACTCTGTTACTAAATCTAACAGCCCTGTGTGCATTACCCTGCTGCTCTGCTGCTAACCCTACCATCTCTGAGTAGATACTGTATTACCCTGCTGCTGTGCGGCTAACACTAACATCCCTGTCTTGATGATCTCTAACACACATGTAGATAATGTATTAACCTGTTGCTCTGCTGCTAACTCTTAACATACCTGTGTCAATACTGTTATACCCTGCTGCTCGGCTTCTATCTCTAACATCCCTGTGTAGATACTATATTACCTTGCTGCCCTGATGCTATCCCTAACATCCCTGTGTAGATACTGTATTACCATGCTGCTGTGCGGCTAACACCTAACATCCCTGTGTAGATACTGTATTACCATGCAGCTGTATGCTGCTAACTCTAACATCCCTGTGTAGATACCGTATTACCCTTCCACTCTGCTGCTAAATCGATCATCCCTGTGTAGACCGTGTATTACTCTGCTGCTATCTCTAACATCCCTGTGTAGATACTGTATTACCTGCTGCTCTGATGCAAACTCTGATACTGTATCCCTGTGTAGATACTGAATTTCCCTGCTGCTCTGATGTAAACTCCAACATCCCTGTGTAGACCTTGTTATACCCTGCTGCTCTACTGTGATCTCTAACATCCCTGTGTAGAAACTGTGTTACCTGTTGCTCTGATGCTAACTTCGATATCCCTGTGTAGATACTGTATTACCTGCTGCTCTGATGCAAACTCTGATACTGTATCCCTGTGTAGATACTGAATTACCCTGCTGCTCTGATGTAAACTCTAACATCCCTGTGTAGACACTGTTATACCCTGCTACTCTGCTGCCATCTCTAACATCCCTGTGTAGAAACTGTAATACCTGTTGCTCTGATGCTAACTTTGATATCCCTGTGTAGATACTGTATAACCCTGCTGCTCTGATGCTAACAATACTATGTAGATACTGTATTATCCTGCTAACCTACTGCTAACTCTGTATTATCTTGCAACTCTGTTACTAAATCTAACAGCCCTGTGTGCATTACCCTGCTGCTCTGCTGCTAACCCTACCATCTCTGAGTAGATACTGTATTACCCTGCTGCTGTGCGGCTAACACTAACATCCCTGTCTTGATGCTGTTTTACCGTGCTGCTCTGCTACTAAGTCTAACATCCATGTATATATACTATATTACCCTGCTACTTACTCTAACATTCCTTTGTAGGTACTAAATTACCCTGCTGCTCTGCTGCTATCTCTAACACACATGTAGATAATGTATTAACCTGTTGCTCTGCTGCGATCTCTAACATCCCTGTGTAGAAACTGTAATACCTGTTGCTCTGATGCTAACTTTGATATCCCTGTGTAGATACTGTATTACCCTGCTGCTCTGATGTAAATTCTCTAACATTCGTATGCAAAAGTTTAGGCACCCCTGACAATTTCCATGATTTTCATTTATAAAAAATTGGGTGTTTAGATCAGCAATTTCATTTTGATCTATCAAGTAACTGAAGGACACTGTAATATTTCAGTAGTGAAATTAGGTGAAATGGATGAACAGAAAATGTGCAATATGTATCAAAATGAGATTTGACAGGTGCATGCATTTGGGCACCCCAACAGAAATATCACATCAATATTTAAGCCTCCTTTAGCAGAAATAACAGCCTCTAGACTGCAATGAGTATCTGGATTTTAGATGAAGACATTTTGGACCATTCCTCTTTGCAAAACTTCTCCAGTTCAGTTAGGGTTGATGGTTGCTGAGAATGGACAGCCCGCTTCAAATCACCCCAAAGATTTTCTATCATATTCAGGTCTGGGGATTGGGATGGCCATTCC
Organism: Umbra pygmaea; assembly: GCA_016801145.1. Taxonomy (NCBI): domain Eukaryota; kingdom Metazoa; phylum Chordata; class Actinopteri; order Esociformes; family Umbridae; genus Umbra; species Umbra pygmaea. The sequence goes on from JACXGM010007450.1 coordinate 13,443, forward strand.
AGAACATTGTACTTGTTCCTCTGCATAAATGCCAGAGTAGACTTTGAGCAGTGTTTTGGCAGGGTTGCTAACTTTGGGAGTTTGGCTGGCGTGAGACTCTGTAAAATTTCCGTGCACGCGCATGCGCGTCCTTGCGCACGGAGAACACTTTTGTTAACCCTCATTTTAGAAATGTCAGTCCTTGTTTACTTAGTATAAATTGTGATTAATGCAAAAAAACTGCTAATAGAATGGAAACGCTTATTTTTTTTAATTCTGAAAGCATCAGAGTCACGCCAGATGCGTGAGAGTTGGCAACCCTGGCAGTGTGCTCCGAGTCCCAACCATGTTCTGAATCTAATACTCAACACGCAACTGACGTACAGGTGCAAGGTTTTCAGCGAATCAACGATCAGAGAATCATGCAGTGAGAACGTTTTAGGCAGATGTTACAGCTGTGGGACTACTCTTTTGTCAGCAATACGCTGTGGTCTAGTCATCAACAGAATATTAACGGATTGAAAGGGGAGAAAATTTGATTTTGGCGTGACATTTCTTGCATGTGCGTGAGAGCGTGAGAGCGTGAGATTGATGCTGAAAGCGTGAGTGTCACGCCAAATGCGTGAGAGTTGGCAACTCTGGTTTTGGGTCATTGTCTTGTTGAAATATCCAGCCCCGGAGTAACTTCAACTTTGTGACTGATTCCTCTACATTATTCTCAAGTATCTGTTGATATTGAGTGTAATCCATGCAACCCTCAAATTTAACAACAACTTGCCATTGGCCTCCTTAAATACATTTCCTCATGATTGTATGCACCTGTCTATAAAGTTCAACGCTTAGTGAGCTCACCAAACTAATTGTGTGTTCCAATTAATCAGTGCTAGTTAGTTACATGTTGTAACGTCCAGCCCTAGTGGGCTGTATTATGGACTTTTGTTTAGTGTCTATTTTGGATATGTCTCCCTTGTTGTATTCAGTGTTTACACGGTGGTTTAGTTTGTTAGTTTTTTTTATTTTCCTCATGTGTCCTCATTATTGGTACCTGCCCTGTGTGTGTTGTTATGTATACAGGTTCTCTCCCAGTGTGTTATATAATAGCTCCCCCTGGTGTCCCTTCTGTGTCTTGTGAGTATATCGTATGATGTCATCAGTGTGGGCCCTTGTCACATGTTTAGTTAACCAATAGATCACAGTGTAGTTAAGTCCCCTGTCCAGGTGTTGTGCATTGTCTTCGTTTGTAAGTGTATTTAGGTTGAGTGTTTGGTCTTGTCTCTTGTTGGTCAATGTATCCTGTGACGTGTCCTGTTCCGGTGTCTATGTTTCAAGTGTAGTTATATAGTTTCGCCCCTCGTGGCAGTTTTTGTTTGTTCAATAAGTATTTGTTTAATAAACTTAAGTTATTCTTGCAACCTTCGCGCCTGTCTCTATACATTCCTGGGGATACGTGACACATGTATTAAAATCAATAAAATGACAAGGTTGCCCAAATGTACGCACCTGACTAATTACGTTTCGATGCATGTTGCACATTTTCTGTTAATCCAATGAACCTCATTTCACTACCGAAATTGTCACGATCAGAGCTCGGAACAGGGAAGAACCCAGAAGCCGGTGAGCCAATTTCAGTACAGAGGGTCTACCGGTGTCATACACAAAAATGATGTTAGGAGGTACGTTACCCGGACCAGGTTCCCTTCTGAGTGCTGAGTTGTCCTTGTCTTCGACATTTCACAAGATAGCGCCAACAACGCATGGGTTGGGTAGGATGGTGTCTGGTCGAGGGCGCTTGCACACATCCTTGGAGAACACTCGGGAAAGCGCCTCAGGTTTCCCATTATTTGAGCCTGGTCTGTAGGTGATGGTAAATTAGAACCTACCAAAAAACAAAGCCAACCTGGCTTGACGAGGGTTAAGCCATTTGGCAGTCCAGACATACTCAAGGTTTTTATGATCTGTCCAAACCACAAATGGATGCACTGCCCCTCTCTAGGCAGTGACGCCACTCCTCTAACACCACTTTGACTGCAAGCAACTCATGATTTCCCACGTCGTAATGCTGTTCAGCTGGGGAGAGGCAACAAGACAAAAACGCACAAAAATGGCTCTTACCATCAGCTGGAGAACGTTAGGACAGCTCCGATTCCGGTGTCTGAGGCATCAACCTCCACTATGAATTAATGGGAAGGATCAGGATGGGACAAGACAGGGGCAGACATGAATTGAAGCTTCAACAAACGGAAAGCCTGGTCCGCAGCTGGCGTCCAAATAAAGGGTTGAGCCAGAGAGGTAAGGGCTGTAAAAGGGGCGGCCACCTGACTGTTGTTGCGTATAAATCGCCTGTACAAATTTGCAAAGCCAAGGAAACTTTTGCTTGGTCCATTTCAATGTGGCCCTCAGCTACTATGTATCCCAGTAAGGAGGTAGATTTTGGGTGGAAAACACACAATAGGCGGTTCTCCAGCAGATGGAGGAGGACTTGACAAACATGCTGGATGTGAGTGGTGATGTCAAGGGAGAAGTTCAGAATATCGTCTAGATAAATAAACACAAAGTGTCCAAGGAAATCTCTCAGCACATTAAATTCTGAAACACTGCGGGAGCATTTGACAAGCAAAAAGGCATTACCAGGTACTCGAAGTGACCTAGAGGTGGAACAAGATGGTAAGCATTACGTAAGTCCAGTTTGGTGAATGTGGTGGCTCACTGAAGTGTGTCAAAGTGTGACGTCTTCTGTGTCTACCGGAGATCCGCTACGTCATTCCACTGACAGTACTATCGGACTTCCCCTCAGTCATGAACGCACCTCAATGATTAGATCCCAATCACCGGAGTACTAACACCTGTTACATCTGGTCTGTATATAATCACACACACTCCAATTTCTCTTCGCGAGGTATTGTGAATTCATTTCCATTCTGAGTGTTTCTATATCTGATGTTTTCTGGCCTGACCTATTTGCATAGTTGTATTACCCGGGTTTTTGGATTATCCCTTGGTACCGTTGTTTTGTCTCTGTCCTGCCTAGTAACTGGATTCCTGCCCGTCTGACTGCCCGAGATCCTGGTTATATTCCTGCCTGTTTTGAGAGCCCTGCTTGTGTACTGACCTTTGCTCGTCTGACTACCCGGTTAAAGCCCAACACCTGCCCGTCTGAGTACCTGATCTATAGCCCTACATCTGCCTTCGCTGAGAGCCCTGCCGGTCACAAGTCCTTGCCTGTCTATATTTAAGATACATTCCTATTTTGGGCTGTTCAGACTGTCTGCCTATACATATTGTGCTGAGTCGCATTAAATGACATTGAGATTCATTCCTGTGTATGTCTGATCGTTACAGAATACCTCGCCAAATATCCTATAATAAACGGGAGATGGATCCTACTGGAGTTACTGCCCATCTCAATCAACAACAGGAGCAGAACGACGAGTTGAGTCGTCAGCTACAACACGCCTCGGTTGACATCTCTCTCCGTGGGGCACAGGCTCCACCAGCGACTCCCGTTCATATTGCTATGCCCCTAAAATATGACGGTACACCAGGACAATGCCGAGGGTTTCTCATGCAATGCTCCCTCTTTATTGATCATCATCCCCAGCAGTTCCTAACTGACAAGAACAAGGTCGATTTTCTTATTTCTCTGTTAACGGGTAGAGCGTTAGACTGGGCTACTGCTCTCTGGTCTGCCAATCATCCAGATCTGAACAATGAAAACGCCTTCCTGGCGTTATTTAAGAATGTATTCGATCATCCCCTATCAGGACGCCAAGTCGGAGATCAATTGTGTGAGCTTAGGCAAGGGAAACGCTCGGTGGCGGACTACGCTCTTGAGTTCCGCACTCTGGCAGCAGGCAGCGGCTGGAGTGATGCGGCTCTACACACTATATATAGACGGGGTTTGTCCCGGGAGATACAGGCTGACCTTACGTGTAGAGGGGATGTACTGGACCTAAACCGTTATATTGCTATGTCTATAACTATTGATAATCTTATGGCAGACGCTCCGCAGTACAGACCATCCAGAACGCTCCCACGGGGTACTCCTCCCGTAAGACCAGCCACTCCTCCGGAGCCCGAACCTATGCAGCTCGGACGTGCTCCATTGACTTCTGCGGAAAGGACCAGACGATTCCGGGAACAGCTCTGCCTTTACTGTGGAGAGGGGAACCATCGGGTACAGGAGTGTTCTATCCGTCCTCCGCGAGCGGACCACACCAAATCAGCCTCAAGAGAAAACGTAGGCCCTCCTCTCCAAGCTACGAATCAGAAAAAACTAATGAATGTACCTTTAACCCTAACTGGGGACTTGAAAACTATACAGCTGGGAGCGTTAGTGGATTCAGGGGCCGCGGGTAATTTCATAGACTGTTCTCTGGCACAGAGTTTGGGTGTGAAGTTAATACCTTTATCCTCATCTTTACGCATCAACGCTTTGGATGGGCAACCTTTGGGCTCAGGTTATGTGACCCATCAAACGGGTCCTGTACTTATGCAGGTAGGACTGTTACATAAAGAACATATCCAATTAATGGTACTCTCTTCCTCCAAAGAACAAATTATCCTGGGTTATCCTTGGCTAGAGAAACATGATCCGATCATCTCCTGGTCAAAAGGAGAGCTGAGGGCCTGGGGTTAGGCTTGTCATTCCACTTGTATGTCTATGCCCTGCAGAGCCACGTCTGTGGAGGAGTGCAGTCCTACATCCACTGCCTACATTCCCCCGGAGTATAACGGCTTCCTTAAGGTCTTCTCGAAGACAAGGGCCTCCCAGCTGCCTCCCCACAGACCATGGAACTGCGCTGTTGAGCTATCCACTGAGGATGTATTCCCGAAAGGTAGGATCTATCCTCTTTCCCTACCTGAAAAGGCTGCAATGAACACTTATGTTGAAGATGCTCTTAAACAGGGTTTTATCCGTCCATCTAAATCCCCTGCAGCATCCAGTTTCTTTTTTTGTGGGTAAAAAGGACGGGGGGCTGAGACCTTGCATCGACTATAGGGCACTGAATGACATCACAATCAAAAACCGGTATCCTCTACCTTTGATCCCCGCTGCCTTAGAGCAAGTCGGACAAGCGACCATCTATACGAAATTGGACCTGTGCAGCGCTTATAACCTGGTTCGGATTAAAGAGGGGGATGAGTGGAAGACAGCGTTTCTCACACATTCCGGACATTATGAGTATTTGGTTATGCCATATGGGTTGACGAACGCGCCCGCTGTCTTCCAGTCCTTTATGAACCATATTTTTCATGACATGTTGGATCGTTTTGTGATAGTTTACATTGACGACATATTAATCTATTCTTCCTCCTTATCGGAACATGTCACGCACGTCAAGGCCGTACTTCAACGTCTCTTAGAGAACCAGCTATACGTCAAAGGAGAAAAGAGTTTGTTCCATGTCACCACCCTTTCCTTTTTGGGATTTGTCCTCACCCCCGGTGGGGTGAAAATGGATGACCATAAAACAGCACCCGTGCGTAATTGGCCTCTACCCAAAACCAGTAAAGACCTCCAGCGATTCCTGGGTTTTGCCAATTACTATCGGCGCTTCATCCGTGGGTTTAGCCTCGTAGCTGCCCTGCTACACGCCATGACTAACCCTAGCCGGTCGGTGCTGAACTGGACGGAACCAGCGTTAACGGCTTTCCGGACTCTTACGCACCGGTTTACTACTGCTCCGGTGTTGCAGCATCCCAATCCCGCACTCCCGTTCACAGTGGAGGTGGACGCCTCAGAGGTTGGTGTGGGGGCTGTCTTGTCTCAACCGTCGGGCTCTGATTCTAAACTCCACCCGTGCGCCTTCTTTTCGCACAAACTCTCTCCCGCTGAACGTAACTATGATGTTGGCAACAGGGAACTGTTAGCGGTTAAGTTGGCTCTTGAGGAATGGAGGCACTGGTTGGAGGGGTCTCTTCATCCCTTCAAGGTGTTCACTGACCATCGTAATCTGGAGTATATCAGGAACGCCAAATGATTAACAGCTCGCCAAGCCAGGTGGTCTTTATTTTTTAACCGCTTTACATTTTCTGTATCCTACCTCCCAGGTCATAAGAATGTCAAAGCGGACTCGCTCTCTCGTCAATTCGAACCGGCCACTAAACCGACGGACCCTGAACCCATCCTACCTGCCGCATGTATGGTAAGACCTATCCAATGGGACATCGATACATTAATCCTTAAGGCTCTTCTTACAGACCCTGCTCCACCAGAGACGCCACACGGGAGGACCTATGTACCCGCTGCCATCAGACCACAACTCCTGCAGTGGTGTCACACGTACCTGGGTACTGGGCACCCGGGGGTCACACGTATCCTTCAACTCCTATCGGGGCAGTACTGGTGGTCCTCGTTACGTGATGACGTGTCGGATTACGTCCTGTCCTGCCCGGTATGTTCCCAATCGAAGACGCCACGACATTTGCCTACAGGTAAACTGTTACCCCTACCCGTACCCCATCGGCCATGGTCTCATGTCGCTTTAAACTTCGTTACTGACCTACCTGTTTCTGCTGGGAATACTGTTATTCTGGTTCTTACTGACCGGTTCTTGAAGATGTGCAGGTTAATTCCCTTAGAAAAATTACCTAATGCCATGGAGTTGGCTGAATGTGTTTTCCTCCATGTATTCAGGCAGTATGGCCTTCCGGAGGATATTGTATCTGACAGGGGACCGCAGTTTACTTCCCGTGTCTGGAGGGCTTTCTGGACTCGGCTAGGGGTCACTGTCAGTTTATCCTCGGGGTATCATCCTGAATCTAACGGGCAAACGGAACAGCTCAACCAGGTCATCGGTACATTCCTGAGACAACAGTTCTCAAACCGACCACAAGACTGGAGTAAGTACCTCCCGTGGGTGGAAAATGCCCAAAATTCCCTTATTCAGTCATCTCTGGGCATCACTCCGTTTCAGTGTGTCTTAGGATATCAACCGTCCCTGTTTCCCTGGGACACGGAGGCTGCCGACGTGGAAGCCGTGGAAACCTGGTTCGTCGCCAGTGCCCGGGTATGGGAGTCTGCTCATCGACACCTCGTTAGGGCTTCTGGGAGACAGAAGGAGAACGCCGATCGCCGTCGTTGCCCTACCCCGTTGTACCATCCGGGTCAGAGGGTCTGGCTGTCTACTAAGGATCTGCGCCGCCAGCTGCCGTGTCGGAAACTGGCCCAGAGGTACATTGGTCCTTTTAAGGTTACGCACCGGCTCAATCCTGTTACTTACCGGTTGCAGCTGCCACGCCAGTATCGCCTTGCCTCTTCCTTTCATGTTTCCCTGTTGAAACCCGTTCGCTACAGCCCTCTTCATCCTCTTTTGTCTGCTCGGGCCCCGCCCCCTCCGTTCGATGTTGGGGGTGCTCCAGCGTATCGTGTTGAGGGCTTGCTCTCCTCCAGACGGCGCCACGGCGTCTTGCAGTACCTGGTTGATTGGGCGGGCTATGGGCCCGAGGAACGCTCCTGGGTTCCGGCGGCAGATGTGCTGGATCCGGACCTCGTCTCTGCGTTTAATCGGGACCATCCCGACTGTCCTGCTCCACGCCCCCGGGGGCGGCCATCGGGTCGGTCCTCTTGGGCCTCTGGGGCTGCCCGTGGAAGGGGGGGTTCTGTGACGTCCTCTGTGTCTACCGGAGATCCGCTACGTCATTCCACTGACAGTACTATCGGACTTCCCCTCAGTCATGAACGCACCTCAATGATTAGATCCCAATCACCGGAGTACTAACACCTGTTACATCTGGTCTGTATATAATCACACACACTCCAATTCCTCTTCGCAAGGTATTGTGAATTCATTTCCATTCTGAGCGTTTCTATATCTGATGTTTTCTGGCCTGACCTATTTGCATAGTTGTATTACCCGAGTTTTTGGATTATCCCTTGGTACCGTTGTTTTGTCTCAGTCCTGCCTAGTAACTGGATTCCTGCCCATCTGACTGCCCGACTGGTTATATTCCTGCCTGTTCTGAGAGCCCTGCTTGTGTACCGACCCTTGCTCGTCTGACTACCCGGTTAAAGCCCAACACCTGCCCGTCTGAGTACCTGATCTATAGCCCTACATCTGCCTTCGCTGAGAGCCCTGCCGGTCACAAGTCCTTGCCTGTCTATATTTAAGATACATTCCTATTTTGGGCGGTTCGGACTGTCTGCCTATACATATTGTGCTGAGTCGCATTAAATGACATTGAGATTCATTCCTGTGTATGTCTGATCGTTACACAAAGGCAGAGTTCATGAGGGGTGAAGGATACTTATTCTTAACTGAGATGTCATTCAAGCCCTGAAAATCAATACAACGGTGCAGGCCCACATCCTTCCTACCAGCAAAGAAGAACTCAGCCCCCAGAGAAGAAGAAGGGCGAGTATGACCGGCTGCCAGAGCTGTTTGGATGTAGGATTCCAGTGCCTCCCGTTCAGGCACAGAGATGCTATACAGCTTGGAATTGGAGAATGTAGAGCCAGGGATTTATTTGATTGCACAATCATAAGGATGGTGAGGAGGAAGAGAGAGCACGTTCCATACCTTATCTTCATAGTGATTGCCATAGAGCTGTAGTTTCACCTGTTCTGGTTGTTATATGTGACAGTAGTCGGCTGTCTATGGTCTTAGCTTCTATTCCCTTCTCCAGTGTAACAGTGTTTATCAATAAAATTGCCCAATTGTGTAATGATAAAACTGTCATCTGCTCCAGAATCTAACAGAGCTAAACATTGGAGAGACTGACCTTACACCCGGATAGTTGCCTGTAGGGTAGTTCTGGTCCTGGTGGAAGGGACAGACGTTGTTTGACTCGCTAAGGTTGTCCCTGTACCCTTGCGATCCTCCTCGTTTCCCCGGCTTATGGAGACAAGATGACAGATAGTGACCTGGCTCCCCACAGTAGAGACAGCATTTGTTGTCCATACGTCGTCTTCTCTCAATCTCCGTAAGACAGACCAACCGATCTGCATGGGCTCCATCTTGTGGTCTTCACAGCGGGATGCTGAAACGGTAGGTGCACTCATACCTCCTTTATCGCCACCTGGTGGTCAGGTTGTGGGTGGTGAACGACTCTTTCCATGCAGTTTCTGCCTACGGCTGTTAAGCAAAATTAAATCTTCAAGTGAATCTGGTTCATGGTAGGAACCAAGCTCATCCTTGACGTCACTTAGCCCATTACAGAAAGCATTTCACAATGCTTCGCCATTCCAACTGCTCTCTACAGCCAGAGTACGAAAAGTGACGGCATATTCTGCCACACTACAACCTCCATGTCACATGGATTGTAAACGTCTAGAGGCATCCTTACGTCGGAGGGGATCGTCAAAGACTTTCCTCATCTCCACAGTGAAGGTAACATAGGACTCAGAACCAGCCTCTAGCTTTTCCCACACAGACGCTGCCCATTGCAGTGTTTCACCCATCGAAATTAAATCTATAGAAGCCTTATTAAACTGCTTTGCTTGGTCGTTCGATTTTTTCATTATTTTGCAGGCCCCTTTAGGGTTCCTAAAGGTGTAAAAATGACCTCGGCAAATTATACAGAGTTTCTGTCTGACCAATTTTTTCCATGGTACAAAAAGAACTGTGCCTTCCAAGCAAAATCATCTTCATGCATGACAATACACCATCTCATGCTGCAAAGAATACATCTGTGTCATTGCTGCTATGAGCCTAAAAGGAGAGAAACTCATGGGACCCTATCTTGCACCCGGTGCAGCATAAAGCCCGACGCAAGTGTATTTGCCAGTTCAAGATTGACGCAGTTGTCAATTTTCCATCCAGCGCCCACGTTGTTGAAATAGCAAATGCACCTGCTCTCATCTTTGCACCCATGGGCATGCTGGTCTTACAGGGAGGTGTGTTCAGGATAATTCTTGGCGTAGTGCTATCTTGAGGCATCAGAAAGTGACTGCGCCTTTGACAAATAAACACCTGGTCAAAAGGTAAAAGTGCAGCATGTCATTGTAATTTTAACAGCAAATTAGTCAAATGTACCTAGGTGTATGCACAGTGCATGCACACTATGCTTGTTACACACACACAGGGAAGCGCAGAAGCATACAAACATGCAAAAGATTACAAATAAAAACATTACAGTGCAAATCCGCCATCATAATATCAATGCGCCAAGGTACAAACTGTCACATTGGAACGAGACACAAACGGCCTGGCTCTTAAGGGGAATGGGAGATTACAGTCTAATTTATTGCATGTTACACCCAATACACCCATGAAGACACTAAGTGCAACCCTTTTGAACCATGCGCCTGGCACACAGACCCTTTTTTCCGCCATAAAACTAGGGACACACCCTAAATGCACCTGCGCCCTTCTCTTCGCGCAGTTCATTTAGATTTTAAAATAGGGTCCATGGTGTGGCCTCCATCCTCTCCTGACCTCAATCCTATTGAGAAACTTTGGAGCATCCTCAAGCAAAAGATCTATGAGGGTGGGAATAGGTCGCATCAAACCAGCAGCTTTCTACAAAGAAATTCAAGCAGAAACTCTCCATAAACCCACAAGTTCAATGGATGCAAGAATTGTGAAGGTGATATCAAAGAAGGGGTCCTATGTTAACATATCACTTGCCCTGTTAAGATGTGTTTGATTGAAATAGCATTTGATTTCAGTAAATATGACCTCCTAATGCTGCAAATTCAACAAATTACAATTTTCAGTTCTTTACAACCTATAAAATGTTTTGAAACTCTGTTGTGCATAATAATTTGGAACAGTCCATTTAAAAACAACATTTTGTTGAAACAGTTTGTTCAATGAAATTCAATTTAACTATTTCCATTTGCACCAACCCACTTGTCCACCACCAAGCCAAACCGGTTCAGCCTCATCACTGAAGCCATCACTTCACAACTGTTCTGTCCTTCTTCCCGGATCATTTCTACACTTCCCATACTGTTCTGTTACCAACCATCAACTAAATCCAACTTTACAAATAAATATCAATATCTTTTTTTACCTTACCTGTGTCCATCTCTGCTTCTGGGTTCTCCTATGTTCCGAGCTCTGATCGTGATACAATAATCCAGCCATCATAAATCAAGCGGAGATTATGCGGTGATGTTTGAGAAGCTGTAACACTCCAAGACCCCTATGTTAAGATGCCATTGGACCGCTTTACAAACATCATGGCCACCCTTCAAAAATTATCCTCCAGTGTTTTGTCTCTGCATGTACAGGTCAGTCCACAACCCCACATGTTCCATCACCACCAGTGGTTCCGGATCAGCCTATTCCCCAGCCTACTGGTCTTCGGGAGCCATGGGTGTCCTTACCTGCCATGTATGAAGGGGATTTAGGGGAATGTCACACCTTCCTGTTATAATGAGGGCTAGTTTTTGATCAACAGCCTCATATGTATTCCACCAAAAGATCATAGATTGCCTATTTTTTACGTGTACCATTCCATTGCAAAGATCTAGCGGATCTTCCGCATTAAACCGATTTGCGTGTTGTTACCGTGACAACTAACGACAGTCGCCATTTTTCAGGCCAATTTTTTCGGCCATAAACATAACTCCGTCACCTCCTTGTTGACGTTGTAGCCTTATTGGGACATGGTAGCCATCCACCAACCATCCACTACTCCTTCCATCTGGACCATCCAGGGTTGCATGGCACTCATCAGTAAGTTTGAATATTAGTCTTCATATATTTCTGGGCAAACTGCAACCGTTTCTGCTTGTGAGCATTAATTAGGGGTGGCCGAATAGTAGGTTTATGCACAACTGCAAGCCTTTGGAAGATCCTACACCTTGAGGTTTGCGGTACTCCAGAGGCAGCAGCAGCTTGAAATACCTTTATGCTGCTTTTTAATGGCATTTTAGCAGCTGCTCTCTTATTCCAATTAATTTGTCTGGCAGTAACATTCCTCATTATGCCTTTTTCTGCACGAACCCGTCTGTGCTCTAAATCAGCCACAGATGTCTCCACAGTACAATGATCACACTTACGTTTTTGTGAAATATCTAATGTTTTCATACCTTGTCCAACGCATTGCACTATTTGACGCTTTTCCGCCGCAGAGAGATCCTTTTTCTTTCCCATATTGCTTATTAATGTGGAACATCCTTCTTAAGTAGTATTCCTTTAATTGGGCTCACCTGGCAAACTAATTATCACAGGTGTCTGAGATTGATTTCAGTGATCCAAAGAGCCCGGAGACACAATACCATCCATGAGTTTGAATGAAAAACAAAATATTTAATGTCTATGACACTTAATTCCAAATTGACATAATCATTTGGAACGCAGTGTAAATGCTAACACTATTAAACAAAATATCCTCAGTAGATAGTCAACTACGCTAAATACAGAGACATTGACCAAATAAGCTACAGTAAATGTTAAGTTTGAAGAATAAGGGTGTACATTGCCCATTTCAGAGAAGACCTTTTTCTTAGTTCTTTGTACTATTTGTAGTTTTTTTATTATTACTATTTTTACAATCGCTAGGACCCAATTCTCAGTGTTTAGGTATCTTTTTCAAAACTCTAAACACCGTTCTCATAACCAACTTTCAGTGTTGCACAGTAGTTAATTTCACAATTGCAAAAATGCACTAAAACTACCAAAACAATTTGTATGTCTCAAATGAACTCATTCTTCCATAACACTATAGCAACAGTTGTCACGCAACAAGCACACTGTGTCACTGAATAAACAATAACCTAAGCAAAACAAAGAACATATTATGTCTTTACAAAATTAGAATGACCCCTCTTCACTCCATTTATTCCTTTAATATATTCACTACAGTACATATTAAAGGAATAAATCAGACATGATGCAATATGCTTCAATATGTTGTATGTCATTTTTTGGCATTGAGTGATTCCAAAATACAATAATTTCTACAGTATTTAGGCTTCAGGGGTATTCAAATCTTACCCTATTAGGTCTGGAGCCTGCTGTTTTTTGTTCTACTTCATCATTAATTGCATTCACCTGGTGTTCCAGGTCTAAATAAAATACAGGTTAAAGTGTTGCAATGAAAAAATGGAGTGGAACTGGCTTCGAGGTCCAGATTTGGCAATATTATGAAGCTACAGACTCGGAGCCTGCAGCTACAGTCCCACACCCAGAGTCCCGCATTCTCAGACCCCTCGTTTTTCGACTTCATATCACAGTTATATTAATATTGATTCATTTTAATACTTATGTTTTATAAGAACTAATTTAAATAGTCTTCATACTACTCAGATTTGGTGATGATGGCGCTATACCATCTATTGATACAGATAGAGTAGCAATGCTAGTTAACCCGTGGCCAAATGCAAAAGACAGGGATATCATTCACATCACATGTAGCAAATTGCTGAATTTATTATTCAATGTTGTGTTATGTAAGGTATTCAAATAAAGTTGAACCGTTTTGAAAAAGTATATAAACATGAACAAAGTGACCTGTAGGTACAGAAAGTTTTGGTGGTGGTTGTGTCTGAGTGAGAAAACACGTCATGTAATTTGAAAGATGTAGTCACTGAATGCATTTTGTGCCAAAGCCATAGTTTAGCCCACAGACTGCTGTTGTGCTCACTGTGTGAAGAATTTTGAAAAAGTGACCTAAGTATTGAGAAATGAGTCCTAGCGATTGTAAACAACTGTATACAAATTACATAACACTTACAAATCAACACTAAATCAGCAATAAATTCCTGAGCATTGCATTGGCAATTTGCGTAACAAATCGTTTAATATAGGTAAAGGATAGCTAGTGTTTTACATTAAATATGATGTTATAATGATAATCAATTAATTGAAATGTTAATAGAGGACTTTTACCAAAGTACATATTTCTGAAAAGATTTTACTTTTACTCCAGTAGGCTATATGTCATATGCATAGATTGTATATTACTGGATGGAGCCATTTGTGACGTCACCCATTGGTTTGTTAAGATCTGATTTGGGTCATGGAATTTGCCGTTACGGGCGCAGAAATCTTGGTTGCGGATGTGACAATTTTAGACAAGAGGGAGGAGTAATCTAGCTAGCTAAAAGATATTACGAAAAACAGTATTAAAACATAATGTAACTTACCGGAAGAAAGTGAAATGCCAACTTCTTTGAGTGAATTGTTGTACATCCGAATGCCATAACCACGCCCTAAACGCCCCTTTGCTTTATCGCTGATTTTAAAATCAACAACACCATACTTTAAATAATGAACATCATGATAAATAGCAGAAGGCTTAAATCTAGCGATTGACACCCTATACTCATTATGAAAGTGTTTACTGAGGTAATAAATCTCATTCTCATAGACTTTAACAGAAACCAAGCTCTTTTGCAACCAGACATATCGCCCCCAGCTGGAATTCAGATAGAATGCAGGTTTAAGGCACTTCTTCATTTGCGTCAATTTGCCAAACCGGATGCTCATGGTTAATGAACAAATATGCATACATGGAAAACATATTTTTTAATATAATATGCACTAACTTCTCTCCTCTGATGGTCTTCCAAGAAGTTTAGAATTATAAATATATGAGTATGAGAGAGGGCTTACCATGTTTGTCTTAAACTGCACTTTCATTCTCTTATTGAATAAATAAAAGAGCTACTATGACAGTTAGGTTATGTAGTTGAGCAAGACATTAGTTAGTTAATATAGTTACTTTGCAGTACATTCAATAACCAGAGCTCTTGCATGCTGGCTAGCTACTGACTGAGTGTAGAGCTAGATAGCTAGACACCTGACTGAAATATCAGAAACAGTTTTCTTTACGGTTTTGAAAATACAAAGAGTCTGCTTTGTTTTGGTAGAGTCTTTATATTTATTAAACAGACACAGGATTTAGCTAATATAGTAGCTAATATAGATGTCGTTAAGAAGTATCTTTCTCTGGCACCTTGCCTGCTGCGTCTCTACCATTGCGCACACTCAGAAGAACAGACTTCTGAATGTGCTATTGGAGGTAAAGTCATCACGTGCAGAACACATTTAGTGATTCCACACTGGCAAAGAAGTTGGTGCGATTAGAATTTATATAAACATTATTAACGTTTTTGGCGTTGAAAAACGCTTATAACGAAATATCATGTGGGTAAACAATAATTAACTAAATGACACCACTGCTCTGTTGACCAATACGATTTTAAGGGTTCGTTTGATGTGGGCCGTGGGGGCGTGCCAGCCAAGTTAGCAGCCAATATATATACAGTATATAAAATGGACAAAGCGACTCCATAAATTTGGAGAGAGACCAAGCAATTACAATATATAAAATGGATGAAGCAACTCCATACATCTTGACAGAGACCAAATGAAGTCAATTAGAAGCACTTTTCTGGTGATGCCTGAGCTCATTGTGCAGCCTCAAGCTAAGCGTGACGACGTAGATGTGATGTGAGCAACCTGTCTGAAAGTTGTAATTCTTCTCGTAGCTGTGCCAAGAGAAATCTGAGACTTTATACACTTCAGATGTAAATTGATTCACTGAATGAATGGGAGTCTATGGAATGCTAACATAAGGTGATGCCTAGGTAGCCTCAGAATCTCCTCATAGGAGTTCAACTTCCAGGTGCCAGTGTAACGAAGTTAACATCCTACCTTAAAGCTCACTCCACAGCTACCTTGAAATGTCACAGAGGAGCTATACAATTTTGTATAGCTCACTGTGGCGTATGTTGCGAAGCAGCAGATCGCGGGTTCGAGACCAGTCAGAGGACATGGCGAACTGACGTGCGGGCTGCTCGCAATAGTACGTTACCGTCCCTCTCTAAACACAACGCAGAGCTAACTGTTACAGTGGTGCCGTTTGACCCGACGGTCTGGGTAGGTTGCTGCGGAGCGAGTTTAGAAGGGGTGAGTGTAACGGAGTTAACATCCTACCGTAAAGCTCACTCCACAGCTAGCTTGAAATGTCGTTGAGGAGCTATACAATAGGTCCCTTTTGTATAGCTCACTCGGTTGGTATGTTGTCAAGCAGGGCTGTGGCGTATGTTGCAGAGCAATAAATTGCGGGTTCGAGACAGTCAGAGGACGTGGTGAACTGACGTGCGGACTGCTTGCAATAGTACATTACAGTCCCTCTCTAAACACAACGCAGAGCTAACCGTTACACTGGCTTAACCCCTTGTTAACAGCTCGTGTGTGTGTGATGTGAGAATGCGAGGTAGGGGATGCACTCTAAGAGTGGGCCACACTACCTCACATCTGCAGGCAGATGGCCTAGTCCGAATTGCAACAAGTGCATCAATATAAAATAGTTATTACGGGCCCAAAACCTAGAGACCCACCGCGAATTCTCCCAGTTCTCCAAATTACTCACCCTGGCTGTAATGTGTCTTAAGTGTGATAGCAATCAGGATGCAAACGCAGCAATATAAGGTGTTTGTATTATCTTCTTCCAAGGTACATACAAATAGACAAAGTTGAATCATAGTAACAAGCGACACAAAAGTACGAGCTACAAACAACCACACACACGACACAGTTGTATTCTTAACCCTTTTATCTGGTGCCTGATGAGGAGAGTGCAGTCAGGAGCCAGGGCCGTAGCCAGGATTTTGAAAATAGTGAGGTCCAGATTTTTTTGTACATTTTATGATTTGGTTGTTGGGGGGGGGTAGCGCCGAATAGGAATGTGCAAAGCACATGTAATTAATTAAGTATTTGCTGTTAAATTACCTAAAACACAAACACAAGTGTGGCTTATCAAAAACTAGTTTACTAAGAGTACTGACTAGGGATGCTCATTTCGGGTAATTTTCCCGACCAACAACCGCAACTCGTTATCCGATTATTAACCGTTAACTGATAAGACTATAAGATTCAATTGGCTTTAAAAAAAAAAATTGATGAGTTGTGTGAAATTGAAGCTGTGTCGATGTTTGGTTTCACCAAACTACAATTGTCGCAGACGTTTTCACTTTCTGTTGTGAATCAAAATAAATTAGCCTTGATGCAGTGTTTACCGAGTTGTCAAATTATAGAATGTAAACATACAGTGACAATCTGGAAGAATGTTGTTGCTTACAAAAGGCCTACTGCAAATAAGGGCTATATTTCATTAAAACAAAACAAAATGTTGATAACGCTTGCTATGCGTTATGTTACTAATAGGGATGGGACGATTACCGGTTTCACGGTAAACCACAATAAAATGTCCGTACGGTTAGTTATACCGTTTAAAATTAAATTTTCATTAAAACCGTCTTTGATTACCGTGATTTTGAAAACTCACGGTAAATCCTGTCCAGACAGAATCAGTCTGACGCAGGTGCGCGCATGCAACTTTGTTTTTTGCACGAGAAGTCAAGGCGGAAGGCAGTGACAGCGCTCGGGAGATTTTTCAGCCATCCAAGAGTACAAAACCTGAGATGTGGTCATATTTTGGCTATTACAAGAGTCCTGAGGGCAATTTAATCGAGGATTGGCACCCTGTCTGAATCGCTGCAAAAGGGGTAAACACATCAAATCTGTCATCTTCGTGATAACCAGCCACTGTTTATAGGCTACAGCGAATGCATTAACTTTTACTTCAATACCCAAACTAACTTGGGCAAA
>JACXGM010007451.1:0-30632 GCA_016801145.1 Umbra pygmaea
GAGTTTGCTAACCAATTGGAAATATTGATCATTGTAGCTGATAGCTCTTCTGCAGCTTGCCTCTTATTTTTAGCATGTAGGTATATGACAGTGTCATCAGCGTACATCTGACAGGTGACAGTAGGTGGACAGTGTTCAGGTAGATCATTTATATATAGACTGAACAACAGGGGGCCCAAAATGGAACCTTGAGGTACACTCACATGAATGTCAGTTATTTGTGAAATATTATTATCTACACGAACACATTGTTTCCTATCGGTTAGGTATGATTTTATCCATTTAATGACATCAGGTGAACAATTAAACCTTGATAACTTTCGAATTAAGACCTCATGATTAACCAGATCAAAAGCTTTCTTTAAGTCAAGAAAAACAGCTCCAACCACTCCACCCTTATCCAATTTAGCCTTTATGTTTTCCAACAGAAAACAATTAGCTGTTTCTGTGGAATGGTGTTTACGAAATCCAAATTGCATATGGTGTAATGGGAAGGAACTTGTATTTAAATACATTGTAATCTGTTCAGATATCCATTTTTCTGCTATTTTTGATGCTGCTGGAAGAATGCTTATGGGTCGGTAGTTACTCATAACACTTGGATCACCTGATTTAAATATTGGTGTGATTATAGCAGTCTTTCAAGAACTGGGAAACACTCCTTCATCAATGGACCAATTAACAATTTTTGTAATAGACGGGATAAGTACCTCCTTGTGGGTTTTTATAAATACTGAGTCCATCCCATATATATCCTTTGCCCTTATACCACTAAGAGAGGAGATAATCATGTTTACTTTAGAGTTAGTCACTCTTCTAAAATTCAGAATGGGAACAACTGCATTTAAGGGAGTATGTGTATAATTTGATCCTGTAAAATTCTGAGACAGAGCTTTTATAGAATTAATAAAGTAACAATTAAATGCTACTGCCACCTCACATGAGTCATGGGTTACATTTCCCTCTATATTTAGTTCTATAGAAAAGTAGATCCAGTTTCACTCTGCGAATTTGTACACAAATTCTACAAATTGCACCTTTAACTCACCTACTGCTTTCCAAAGTCCAGGAGGCAATCGTACAAGAGCTGTAATCAACAGTAATACCACTCCGAGATGACTGTTTCTGCTCACTCGAAGGAAAAGTCATTAGAATGAGTTCAACACGAATATCATTATTTAAAAAAAGTATTACCAGGATTTGACATTTGAATATTTGGTGCCACGAATATTCGGATCATCTCTAGTTGACCCTCATACTCAACTCTGGACCTCGAAGCCAGATCCACTCCACTTTGTCATTGCAACCATCTAATCTGGGACTTATTTAGACCTGGGACACCAGGTGAGTCCAATTAATGTTGAGGTAGAACAGAAAACCAGCAGGCTCCGGACCCTGTAGGTTTAGAGTTGAATACCCATGGTCTAGACCAATGCCAGTGAGCACTACACTGCTTTTGAGCCACATGTGAACTTGTCCTCCTGAGTGCACCTTCTTACCTGCTCAGAGAAATTCTGAATAGCTAAAACTACAAAGGGGGATGTTGATCCTGCAAAACAGCATGTGCAGAGCAAATTGTCTTGTGTTGTTTTTCCAGTGTTAATTATAATACATTATATTAACTCAAATGTTGCACTTGTGAGTGTTAAATACCCTTGTGTAACAGAACCCCATTGTTGGTGTTATAAAAATGTGTTAGTTGGCAGAGTGTTACTTTAACACTCAGAAGTGTTAGGCAAAACCCTCAACATTTCCCAGAATGCTCTGTTGCAATTTGATTTTCATAATAGTTTATCTTAAACCACTATCTGCTTCATACACGAATAGATTGCTATATGTTTAATTATTCAATACTAATAATTTTTCATTTTTTAAACATAATTCCAACTGTTAATTGTTTTATTTATTGCAAGTATTACTGAGATGATTACTGAGATGTACATTAGCTAGTATTGCTCAGGATGTAAGTATTTCACCATTACAGTTCTTTTTAATGCAGGTTGTGGGTAATACATAATACTTTATTAATAAAGTATTACGGGTTGTAATACTGTTGGATATTGAAAAAAGTGGCTTCTAAGAGGGCATGCTGGGATATATGCAAATGTGACAAATGTACTTGACTCTGCAATGGAGTGAAGTACATTTCAATTAACACCAGTGTTGAGTGAAATATATTAAAGTTAACTCCAGTTTAATGTGAAATAAACATCTGTTCACTATGGTGTAGAGGGAACTAACACAGATAGTATTTATTAATTACTCTGTCGGACAAATCTATCTAAATGTGATTTTTTTACATAATTGAAAGTGTGAAATTCACCCAGTGTAGTGTCGACTAATATAGACAGTGGAAAAGTTTTAAAGTTAACTCCACAAAAAGCTGGAGACAAAGTCACCGTTATTCACCAAGCAAAGTATTTTATAGTGAGTATAGAGGTCAATAAGAGCCTCTATACAAAAAGAGAAGGTATTTTTTCCTTTGTGAGGTTTATTTAATCAAATAGCTACATAGTGTGTTGGTTGTTTTGTGTGCACAGATATTAAGTAGGTCACTTTACATCAGCAACTTTGAAAACAAACACTGTATAGTGGTGTTGTGCTGTTAATATTTGTCAGTCTATGCATATACAAAAATAGCATTAAATAATAGTTATCAACAACACCCCTCATCAAATGTTCAAATATATAGTAAAAACTAAAAATCTGCATTACATATTTAAAGATAATGAGACCCGTTTTTAGGTGCGAAAGCTGGCCATATCAGATTTTACCAACATAAAGAAATGGCTGTGTTGACAAATGTTGACATCATTCAGGTACTGTATGCCATTCGCTATTTCTTTCAGATCGACTTAATATGTTGCAACTAAACACACACCAAATGTAGAAATGTGTCTAATGGAAGAGAAAATGCATGCCAGTACAACTCAGAAGTAGGGTGAGTGCAGGGCACCAAACAGATACATTATTGAGTAGGCTATGCACAAGTTGAAAAAGTCCTAATCCATGACTATGCACAAGTTGAGAAAGTCCTAATCCATGACTATGCACAAGTTGAAAAAGTCATAATCCATGACTATACACAAGTTTAAAAAGTCCTAATCCATGACACCATTAAATCCACTGGATAAATATTAACTTTTTTCCAAACAAGAGAGGTGGATTTTCCGAAGGAAACATGACCACCAACTGTGCTCTCAAAGTTTATAGAAGACTTGAAAATTAAACCGTAATTATCAGCAGCACTAACCTGGTAAATCTAGTGGAATAGATCATAGAAACAACATCCAAAAATGCTGTTGTTTTTACGAAATCTTTGTTGCAGGACTACCTTCCAGCATACATGACAGCAACCCTGTATGCTGTAAAATACCTACATAAAATTAACACACTGGAGGTGTATTGTTTGCACAGTAATTGTCCTTGAGTAAAAAATGTGTTGCTTGGAGAAATTCTCTGAGGTCAATGCCTGGCTACTTGATGTCCCATAGTCAAACATGCATTACAAAGAATTGTCTTCCTGTTCCAACAACACCTTTATTGAACAGGGGTGTCAAAATAATTTTACCTTTGGGGCCATACTGAAAATATCTCACTTTATTATTAGCAAGCTAGAGCCAGTCAAAACACAGCATCAATTTAAATGTATTCCTACACAGTTTTTAGTCATTTTAAATTAGATTGGCTGTTTCTTCCCAGATCTGTCCTGCAGCTATATGCTTGACACCTGCAATCTGTAGGAAATGCCAGGATCACCACAACAAATAATTATACAAATAATTTCCACCCACTCCTTGGCTCATCAGTAACATCACATATCGACAATTTCGTAGAACAGGACGCTGTGATTTGTATACGAAGCAATGTAGACATCACATCCGTGCCAACAAGCTATTAGTACTTATTGCTGGAAGAAAGCCTCAACTAACTAAATGGGTCTGCCAAACATCATTGGAACTTTGTTTAAACCGCGTTATATGATCAGATGTGAATAAAAGCTTTGTTCTGGCAAGCTGTCCTAATAGCTTTGTTGGAATGAATGTGGCATCTATTTTAGTTTTGGAGTCTTGTTGATCCTAAGATTTAACAATCTTTTTTAATTTCTCAATGGAGATTTTTTTTAAATCTCAAATCATCTTCCTCACTCTGCAAACTACACATGCATCCTATCACAGGCAGAATTTATATGGATTTCTAAGGGTAACTATTATTGTGGCATGTGTGTGTTGGTATGTACTTTGAAATTCTGTTTACATGTACTGGGACTTAATTTACTTTGTAACACATTAACATTCTTTATTATTTATTTATTTTTTAGGGGTTATGTTTTTATATTTTTTTATTGACAGGATAGGATGAAGCAGAAACCAGGGAGACATGTAGGGGGAGACAGAGAGCAGGGGCACGGGCAGTTGGCCGAGCCAGAACACACGTCACCCGGGGACATGTCTGCTCCAGAGTCGAGAGCTTAGACCGCTACAGTACACCAACTCCGGCACACATCTACATTCATGATTCTTTTGTGTTGGTACTTTCTTAAGGATAGGAGAGATTTGGCAAAGTGTTGGCATGGTATTTATATAAAGTAGGTTATAATGACAGTATAATCCTATTGACTATAAAAGTCAAAAGCTGAACATTGTTTTTTGTCAATATGTACAGCATGTATCATAAGGTAGGGTCCAATGCAATTTAAAATAGTTTGCATACAGGAAGAAGTCTGGGAATATGGCAACAGTGGGCAAATAAGAGCCATGTTAATCAAATTACAATAATCACGTTAATACTAGATAAGTAAACAAGACTTCTTAAATAAAATAAAAACTTTAAAACAATTGCTTAGTTACGTGCATGTTAGTCCTGGTGTTACTCTTGACTAAGCCAATTTGACACACATGACCTTGCCTATAATTTTCAGCTGTTTGGCAAATGACCCATACGGCACATACCGGTAATCAAGTTCTAATATGCATAGCATTTTCATACTGGATATGATTCAAGTTGTGGGCCTGGATTCATTCCAAAAAGCAGTTTAGTTCATGATAAATGCTGCGTATGTCAGTCCAATCAGATATTGTTTTATAAATCTCAAATGTTTATAACCTACCATTGCATTTTTCCAGTTTGTATCAGTCTGGTTAGCCTTTGGATAAATATACAGATCATACAAAATAATTAATAACTACATGGCAGCTTAAATTCAATGCATTTTCGATGCTACTATGACAGCAAAAATAATTGGATTATATTTCAATATAAATTCATCACCTAAAATGTAGACATACCATACATTTGAACAATAGAGCCCATGCAGCTGGGATATCATAGAGAATACTGTTTAATGTTGAATGACATACTTGCAAATTGCAAAATGACAAGAGTGTTGAGGAGAGCACTGGAATTAAGAAAGGCTGACTATGTAAATTTGACTCACTAACATAATGACAATCCTTTCGGGGGAACAGTCGTTTCATAGTGTGGACAGAAACAATGGAATGCAATCTATCGAAATACGCTGATCTGCCTGCTCTTTCTCCTAGTGCTGCCAATGTCTATTGTGGTAAAGTCATCACATCATCCTCTGGGATACAACAGTAATTTTGAGAGAACCAACGCCTCTTTATATCACTCAGAAGCATGTCTGGCTCCCTATAGGCTCTGTGGTCCTTGAATGTGAAAATAACCTCTTACTTTTCTCCATGTCTGTCTACCTTTCCTACCTCCAACCATCATCGCTCTCGCTCCTCGTTCCCTCTCCACCCTCAGGTTACCGTGTCATTCCGTAGATGATTACAGAGGACCCCAGCCCTGTTCGCCCATGTCCTAATCAGCCTATCAGCTGCTGTGTCCTATGGCTTTTTATTCCTATGTGATGACAGATTGAGCTCATGTAGGGATAGAAGCCACTTAACACACGGTGAGAAAACTACACGATGGCAGCATGCGGAGACAAAAGAAGCTAGAAGACCTCCAGTCCTATATGGTTGTCCCACTTTACAACGTGTCACACGTCTGGTATATGGTTTCATAAATGTTTTCTGCTTCTGGTTTCATGTTCCCTGTAGAAAAGCTACATTTGTGTTCATCATTTGGATAATGAGGTAGCTCGTTGAAGTGTTCAGAGTAGAACGAGTGAGACGCTTTTAAGATTGTCAATGCACCTGTTTTTGCTTCCAGGCAAAAACAGCCTTTGCTGTTTACAATTTATGATGCTGTGCTGACAACAGGGGTCTGTAGGGTTGGATGTTGGAACATTTACAATAGATGTCATAAACAGAAATAAGAAACAAGCAAGGAGAGACCATTGCATATTTTTAATAACAAACTTTAAAAGACCACTTTAAAAATATAAGAGGCTTTGTATTTCCATTTCTTTACTCTTTCTCTCACTCTCTGTCTCTGATTCTGTTGCACATTATTAAAATAAAAATTTGACATTGAGCATTGCACCGGGAAATCATCTACCTACACTATAATACAATATAAGATACATATAAACAAGATAAAGCACCTTTTTTGTCTTATATTAATAATTAAACAGTTGGAGGAAAGACACAGAGGACTAAATGTGTGTTTTGTGTGGTACTATCAGTGCATGGGAGTAGCTCCTAAAACAGGTCTCAGGAATATATATTCCATGGAGTCACCTGAGTTTGTACAGATGGAAGCTTTCCTAATTTCTTTTTCTAAGGACCTATAGATGAATACTGTTGGAGTAGGTTTTTACACAGTCTTTTTGTATCAAACTGCTGGATGAATGCAACTGCTACAGATCTTATGTTCCCTTCAATTAGAGGACATTTGTGTTCACATTACAATAAAAAATAACATAGCACCAGTTAATGTTTATACAAAAGCTAATACAATGAATGTCAATGCAGTACAGTAAGATAAAAAAGAATAAAAAAGGAGTAATTTTAGAGAATCATATACAAAAGGTGCTGACATGGTCTTTGGTCCGGTTGAATAAACATAAAAACCCTCACTGAACATTTTGTGACTGTGAAATTGTCATGCAATATTTGAAGGAAAGAAAATCAGTTATTTTCAAGTATCTTTTTTCTTTCCTTTTTGTAATGAATTATAGTTTCTGAAAAATATAATATTCAACTTAAGGATAGCAGGAATTAGTCAATGATTTGCTCTATTAGCGTTTTCATTCTAGATTCATTAAAACCATATCTGCCATAAGTCCTCACATTTCTGTAATAAAAAACACATTTACAAGAGAAGACATAAAGTGACAAAATAATTATTTAGAGCAACATTTCACAGAGTAGGGCCATGCATGATCATGAATTGTCTTGATCATTGGAAACATGAACCACTTTTCAGACAGTTTTTTTCCCATGGATCCCCCCCATCAGTTTATTGACTCTTAAGTGTCTTTCCTCAAAGGAATCTTAAAACTTGTGAGCTTTTGGCCAAACAGCTGGCTCAAGAGGTTGTTCTGTGACTCTGCTGTCCTGTAGGAAAGGCTCTCCATGGATCTCATTCCTGTCTTTGGCCTAGACTTAATCAAAGAATTGCTCAAAGGAGGTGCTGACACTTTAGAAACTGGGAAGTGAACAGGCCGTCCTAGAGGCCCTTTCTTGGCTTTGTAATCCCCATTAAAATGATGCACAATTTCAGATTTCTTTGGTGTACAGTTATCGAGGGAGGTTCTTTTTGGTTGAAGGCCTAGACTCCCTGATATTTTGTGCTTGGAGATTATTTTGTTGCTGACTGCATCATCTCTCATTGAAGAAAGCACTGGATAGTCACTGGGGCCATCTGATTTCCTGTGAACCACTGAACTCTCGAACTTGCTGGGACGGAATTTATTTTTTGCCTTGACGTCAACACTAAAGTTCTCCCGGGTTGAAGGTGAGGAAACCCTCTGTAAACTGTGAGGTAACCTCATCTCCTTCTTCTTCTTCTGTTCTCTTCTCGAAGAGTCTTTGTTCTCACTAGAGGCCAAGCCCTGAAATGTAAGCTTGCTGTGGTGTTGTGGTGTTAACTCTGTGGTTCTGGAGGTGTGTTTTATGGTTTCACTTGGCTTGAGCGTCGAGGCTTTGTCCTTTTGCTTGCTGTCTTGGCTGTGAAAGCTCGTTGACTGTGGCCGCTGTTCGCTCTCTCTTATCTGGTCCGTCACAACGTTAAATGATTTGTGCCTTGTAGGAGAACATTGGAGTTCATGAGCTTCGGGAATCTCTGAATTGCTAAATTCACTGAAGCTAACATACAACTCCCCATCTGGTGCCGTGGACTCATTCCTCTGTAACTTCTTATTTTCAGCTTCGGCTGTACTAGTCTGAATACTGCCATGTTTAGCACTGGACAGGCACTGCCTCTCCTTGTCAGCTATACTGCCCTCAAGCGCATCATCCTCTTCCTTCACATCACACAGCTCTGGCACTGATTTGCCATCAGTCTCACCAATGTATCTAAGAGACTGCTTAGGTGAAGCGCTGGGTTCCATGTCCTCTACTTTTGGCAAAGCAGTTGAGAGGACTTCAGAGCCCAGTTGAAATGTACAATGATTCATTACATCAGAGTAATCCTCAGCCATGTCCTCTGTTTTTACACTGGCATCATTGTCATTGTAATATTCACCTGCACTTGTCTGTGTAGAGTCCTCCGTTGTGTGTACTGAAGGTTTCAACACTGGCATCTCAACACTTTGATTCAGGTGCAGTGAGGATATACTGGCAATGCCACTGTCAGAGCTGTTTTCTTGCTGACTATCAGTAAGAATCTTTCTCTTTTTGTTTGCTGGCGATTCACAGTCATCCTTCTCTTTGGATGTCTTAATAGGCCTTAGAACTCCTCTGAACTTGAAGATCTTGTTCCCTCCAGACAAGTGCTTTTCCATGTGTCGGTCAAACTGTTCTTTCTTAGAGAAGGTGTAATTGCAAGTGCTGCAGATGAAGGATTTCTTGATGACATGCATGACGTCAGCACACAGTTCACAGGTGTAGAGGGTGGTATGCTTTGAGTCAGGCTCATCCAGCTCCTCGTGCTCACTCTTCAGATGATCTTTCAGTTCCTGCGGCTCCTGGTAGGTCACCGGGCATTTGTGGCACAGAAAAATCTTGTTCAAATTATGCACAACTAGATGCCTCTGAAGTTTGAAGGGTTTGGGGAACTGCTTGCCACAGTGATGACAGTCTCTTGAGGGGTCTTTGCAGTTGGGATGCATCTCCACGTTCTTTGGCGCCATCTCTGTTTTATGCAAAACCTCAACTGGCATCAGTGTGCTGGATTTTCCCACTTTTTCACTGTTCAGTTTAGGCTTGGCAACTTTAGTCTGAGCTACCTCTGATGTTTTTGCCTCCTGCCCGTTTGTTTCTAATAAAGCAGGTTTCTCTTTGTTGGAAACTTTACTAGACTCTCTATTGACTTTGCAGGGGCGGCGTTGCATGATGGAGGTGATGAAGTTTTTGACCGCTGACTCCTGCATGCCAGAGCCTGGCAAGCTTCCTAGGATAGCGCTGTGGGATTGGCCTTTGCGGGCAAACTGTGTGGCATGTTCTCGTAAGTGCTCATTGTACATCCACACATCTGATATCTCTTTCAGGCACATACCACAGGTCCAGACACCTGCCTTGTTCTTTGCATGTTTCTCACTTAGATGGTCTCTCAGCTGTTCTCGAGAGCTGAACTTGCGCTGAACACACATATAGCATGTGGGAGGTGGAGAAGGGTTGTGAGATAGCTTGTGGAAGTTCAGCTCACCCAGAGTGAGGAACCAGGTGAAACATACCTTGCACTTGTACTGTTTATCTTTGATCTTTATGCCACCCTCTTGTCGCTTCCTTCCCTTGCGTTCAATGATCTTAGTGTTCTTTGAATTGTCTTTTGTCTCTGCATCATCAGTCTCAGTTAGTCGTGCAGATTGGATGTCCTTGTTGGAGTCAATAAATTGAATCTCGGGTAGCTGAAATGTGGTATTGAGGTTTGGTATGTCAATACTGTGGAAAGGAGACATATTGTCTGTAGAACATGCCTCTCCAGGATAAGGAGCAGGAGGGGTTCTTATAGGAAGTGGACATGGTGGGGTTGGGTCTTCTGATTTACAGGAAGTTGGGTCAGTGGACATGACAGTATCTGTAACAAGTTTGAAGGCAGTCAATGCCAATGTTTCTTTGTCGATAGTACTCTCAAGTGGGCATAGGAAGTCACTGTCATGCTCCACAGTATTTACTGGAATGTCATTGAGATCAGTTGTGTCCTCTTTCATGTTTCCTACCTTGTTGGAATCAGTTTTTAAAGTGCTCTTATGACACATGTTTAACATGATAGCATCATCAATGGATATTGTTTCATATTCACAAGGGTCATTTTGGCTGTTGACAAATGTTTGGTCTATCTGATTTTCTCTACAGTCATCTTTCTTTTCCAGATAGAGTTCAGGAGGAGGATAGGCTTGAACTATTGGTGAAGGAGGTGATAGTTTCTGCTTCTTGTTCTTCTTGCCATAAACCTTTGCACATTTCTTCCGCTTCAATTCCTCATTTCTAGTAGGGAATAACTGTGAGAATGTGCTTTCATCATCCAAAAAAGAGTTCACTGTTCTAAATCCGAGAGGGCTAGCAGGAGATTTAATACAGGATAGATTTTCCACCTCATTTGGCAGGTCAATGTTTTTCTCACATTCAGTCTTTACTGAGACCTCTCCCTGTTTAGCTCTAGCAAGACTCTCATCTGGAGTTTGTGGCTCACTTGCTTCTTTTTTGTCAAAATGATTCTCTCTGGTTGTACTATTGTCCCTACTACTGTGCTTACTTACAGATACTCCATAATCACTTTTAATAAACATACTGAGTTCTGTTAATCCATTGACAGTCTCTGGCAGATTGTTGCTTTTCACCTCTTCCTTATCAGGCTTGTTTTGAGTCAAGTATAAAGTTGGAGGGAGCAGATGTGTAACCTCTATTGGAAACATTGGCATCTGTTCAATGAAATTGTTACTTGTTACAGTAAGTGGGATTTTGTCCTGCTTTGTAACCTCATGCTTTACAGGATTATTTATCTCTATTTTTTCAAGAGAGTTGTTGCATCCTTGCTTTACCTGAATTTGGAATTCTGGAGTAATAGCCTGTAATATATCTGTTTTCAGTATCTTTAGAAGTTCATCAGAGAATGGGTCAGGCTTCTCATTCAACTCATTATTTCTGTTTTTTCGTGGTTTGTAGCTTTTCTTGGATTTTGCCAATTGAGTAGGTATTTGCTGGAATATATTACCAGCTGGCATTGTCATAGCTATTTCAGTTTTGGTGTCCTCCAGGTTTAATTTGGTTTCTTGATGTCTGGTTATGGATGAGCTATTACTTGTCTCAGGGCAGGGATTCTCAGAAACCTCATCAATTTCAGTTTGCAAAGAAATCTTTGGAACCCTGTGTTTGATATTATCTTTATCTCCTGTATCAAAAGAATGGGAAGTTTGATAGCTGTGTAGACACACTCTTTCAGTCCTAGTCAAATGTTTCATGGCCTTATGTCTCTTTAATCCTGGAACTGTACGGAAACACATGGAGCATATTTCACAAACATTTGTATTTTTCTGCATGATATCTTCCTCCAGGGTTGCAGAACCCTGATGTTCCTGCACTTTTAGCAATTCGGTTTGATGTGATGTTAATGGAGTTGGCTCATTTTCACATATGATCAGTGGTTTAGGAGTGTTCTGATCATCTGGTATGTCCTGTATGAAAGGAAGGGTGTTCTGATCATATGGTATGTCCTTTACAAAAGAAAGGGTGTTCTGATCATCCCCAGGCATGTCATGAATATCCTGAGCCTCTGGCAGAACCTCTGGATCCACTCTCTTTAGTAGGTCAACAGGTAAGTCCAAATCATCAATACTTTTAAGTGGAGCCGGGCAAATGTTGAAATCTTCCATGGTTTTAGAAGTGCTCTCAGAAGAGGGACACAGTACATTTTGAATGCTGTTCTTCAAAGATTTATCTGATGAACGTAGCTCAGCAATATGATCTTGCAGTAATTCTGTAGTTATTTCACACAGTGGCTTGTCTGTTGTCAGTGTTGTGTCTTCACTGAGGTCACAAGATTCACAGTCATTATTGGGACTCTGCTTTATGGCTGTCTCCTCCTCATCCACATTCGCTGGGGAGATAGGAGTGTAATAAAACTGATTAAGTTGTGGAGGCTCATCTGGAATGTAATTGTAGTTCATTGGGCTTAGTTTGAAATCATAGAGTGATACAGAAACTCTCTTTGTCAGGGCCTTCATTGCCTCAAAAGGCTCTATTGCAATATGAGGGGAAGAGGAAATACAGGCTTCAGTGCTAGAGATTTTATTCTCCGTAATTTCTAAGTTCATTTGAGAAGGACTTACTGAAGAGTACTCCCTCTCAGTTGTTGTGGTCAATGGCTTAGTAATATGCAGTGTTTCAGGATTTAGGTCATCACAGTTTACCTCCTTATGCGATTGTTTGTCATGGACTGAGACTAGGATAGTATCTACAAGATTGCATGTGATTGGCTGCATTTGTTTTTGAGTCTCAGGGTTCTTCAAAGGTGTGTGTGGAGATGCTGGGGGAAAATGACTAGATAGAGAAGCATTATCTGGAATAACAAGAAGATTTTCTTTGCATGGTGAGTGATGTGGAGATGCCATGAGATGTAAGGGAACCTTTTTCTGGATATCTTCCAAATCTTGAAACTCTCTTCCTTGCCTGTAGTTTGCCTCAAGTTCAGGTTTTTCCATTTCTCCTTCTGCTTTGTAGTCAGGAGAATTTTCCACCTGTACATCATTTTCAAAGTCACTTTCAGGCTTAGCAACGACCAACATTGTGATTTCATCACCTGAGCCAGTGTTAGAAAATGGTGATGTGTTACTATTATCTTCTTTATTGCTTTCCATCAACAATGGATTGCAAAGCTCATCATCTACAGTTTCAAAGACATTACTTAATTGCATGTTGTCGTCCTTTATTACTAATGCTGTACTGTCCTCCATCTGCTTATTTGCAGATGATGAAATACATACAGCATCAGATGTATTATGGACATCAATTGATTGTTCAATGGTTGAATTCTCTTCCTCTTCAGGCTTTGTAATCTCCTCAATTTCCTGCTCTTCTAGGATGAACCTACTAAAAGGCTCTCTCTGAGACATACTATTCAGACTAGTGTCCTCCGCATGCTTTTCTAACTTCTGATGCTCACCAATGGGTGTCTCTAAAAGCTCTGTATTCTCATCAATGTTAGACTCTAAAAGCACTATTTTCTCATCAATTGTAGGGTCTAAAAGCTCTGTTTTCTCATCGATGATAGTGTATAAAAGCTCTGTTTTCTCATCAATGATAGGGTCTAGAAGCTCTGTTTTCTCATCAATGGAATTATCTAAAAACGTAGACTCTGGATGAACATTAAATATAGAATTTGGAATCTCTGGGTGCTCATCAATGATAGTATGTAGAAACTTTGGATGCTCATCAATAGTAGTATCTAGAATCTCTGGATGCTCAACAATAGCTGTGTGTAGAATCTGTTGGTTGTCATCGATGGCGGTTTCTAGAATCTCTGCATGCTCATCAATGGTAATGTCTAGAATCTCAGGGTGCTTCTCAATGGTTGTGTCTAAAATCTTTGGCTGCTCATCAATGGTAATACCTAGAATCTCAGGTTGCTCTTCAATGGTTGTGTCTAGAATTTCAGGGTGCTTCTCAATGGTTGTGTCTAAAATCTTTGGCTGCTCATCAATGGTAATATCTAGAATCTCAGGGTGCTTCTCAATGGTTGTTTCTAAAATCTTTGGCTGCTCATCAATGGTAATATCTAGAATCTCAGGGTGCTCTTTAATGGTTGTGTCTAGAATCTCAGGGTGCTCCTCAATGGTTGAGTCTAGAATCTCAGGGTGCTCCTCAATGGTTGAGTCTAGAATCTCAGGGTGCTCCTCAATGTTTGTGTCTAGAATCTCTGGATGTTCATCAATGGTACTATCTAGTGTGTCTAGATGCTTCTGAGTGGTAGTACCTAGAATGTCTGGATGCTCATCAATGATGGTTTTTAGAATCTCGGGATCCTCCTCAATCTTAGTATCTAGATGTGCATCAATGGTAGTGTATATAATCTGGGGATGCTCTTCAATGGCAGTGTCTAAAAGCTTTGTGTCACTGTCAGGAGTTGAATCTAGAAGCGCTGTATGCTCAGAAAGGTCACTTTTGCTTTCAAGGATTTTAACCTCACAGTCATCTAGCTTTCGGTTTTTACAAGTATCCACAGCCATTTGTGGGTAATTAATTTCCATGTTTGGGCAGTAATCAGACCCTTGAAAACCTTTGTGTTCGGAGATAATTTTCATTGGCACGTATTTGAATTCAGATCCTTGGTTGTTGATAGATATGTACTCACTTGGCTGCAATGAAACCACCTCTTTTTCATCTGGTGGAAAATCTTTGTTTTCAGAGAGAGGAGACTGTGTTTCAAATTGTGTGGCCTCTACATCTGCCTCATCAGTAATAGCCTCTTTTTCATTCTGAACTCTGCTTTCAGTAGCATCAACAGATGGAACAACACTTTCACTAGCTAAGGTGATGTTTGGTTCCTCAACTTCTGGTGTGATAGGGTCATTTTTGAAAATGGAATCTGATATCACTTCCAGGCTTTTCATTAGATTTTCTGCATATGTCTTACTCTCTAAGATCTCTTCAGATTTTTCTTTGGCAGTTCTCTCGTCAACATCGATGCCTTCATTCTTTTGGTTCTCCTGTTGCAAGTGTGTTTTCTCTGCATTTGAGGTTTTAGTTATCATACTGTGTTCATGGTCTTCTTCCTCGCTAACCTGTTCAAGAACACTTGGTTCAGCATGGTTTGGGGTATGATGTCCCGCCATCAACTCAAACTCAAATGAACTGGACCATGGTAGACCATGCTCAGCAAAGGCCTCTGCATTTGTATCAGATGGCATACCTGACACTGACAATGCCATGTTTTGTACCGGGCAGTCTATATCAAGACTAGTGTCTTCATTCTCAGATGCATCTTTGAGTCGCAGAGGGGAGAATTTACTCATCTTCAGCAGCTTTGTGCTCTCCTCATTAAGGAGTGGTGGCCTACTCAGCCTGGTTGTCTGGAGCTGATTTTCCAACTCTGTCACAATCCTCTTAATTTCTAGCTCATCTTCTGACACGCAGCTGTTGAGATTCATATTGTAGTCTATAATCTTGTCTGGTAGAGACAAAGGAACATGATTGTAATCTGGTTTCTTTTCATTTGATTTATCCAAGTTGTCTTTGTATTGTGATATCTCATCTGGTAACATGGGACTGACATCGACCATAAGGCCCCAGTCCCTCTGTTCCAAGAAAGTAGGAAATGATGTGGAGAACACCTCTTTTTTGTCATTGTGGGTATCTAAGGTGTTGAAACCTTCTTTGTGCAATGGAATATCAGTGTAGAGGCCATTGTCAAATTCTGCTTCTGAGAGGTCCCCAAACATTGATGATGTGTCAAATGAGAGAGGAGACTTCATGAGATGCTGATCCTGCACTAGAGGGTAGGGGAGGAGATGGGATGTATCTTTCTGGTTCAAAGACTCCTGAAGTTCAGGTGGAGACAGGCACACTTCATCCATGAGTGAACTGCAAAGAGGTTTGGAGACTATGACATTGCTTATAGTAGTTTGTTCCTTAGTGGGATATACACTGTCATTGTGTTTATCAAATGTAGAAATTTCTAGGAGCTTTGAATGTTGCTGTGTAGATTGACATCCCCTACTTTGTTGAATGTCTTGTACAGATTTTTCACTTGAGATGGTTTCATCATTTTTTAATCTGTTATAAACAAGTAATTCATTGTTGTTTGTGTCAGAATGTGTTGATTGAAGCTGATGAGACATGAGGTCAGAACCTGGAGATTTAAAATGTGTTGGTTCCCCTTTGGAGGTCTGCACAACTGTCATCAGTGGTGTTTTTTTGTCCGAACTTGTTATTTTGTCAGTTCCTCTGCTAAAAGCGTTGTCTGTCTTTTCTGAGGACACATCTGTGGTTCTGCATTTCTCAAGGTTTTTGACAGCACACCTAACCTTTGGAAGTGCTGATAATGGATCAACATCTTCAATGTTTGAGTTAGTAATCCTTGAGGACACAAAATTATCTTTATTAGTAGAGAGGAAGGCCTTATCAGCATTATTCCTCTTACTAGATTTGGTAAATGTCAGTGCTAGTTGTGTGTTAGACTCTTTGCATATCTTTTGAGGAGATCGTTCATAGGTCCTCTGCTCTGAAGAATCCTTCCTCCTGACTTCCACTCTTTTCTCACAGTCTGAGTCTGTGCGGTCTGTGCTTTTGGGGCTGTTGATGCTATCGCTGGAAATGCTAACAGATGTGCTGACTTCACTGCTAGTGGATGACCTGCTGCCTCTTCTCCGTCTCTGGTGGGAAGTAGGTTTGTCTGGAGACAGGGAGACATCTTCGGCCTTCTTCAACTCAAAACACTCTTTTGACTCATGCCTCCATGCTGCACTGTCTCTGTCACTTCTAGCCCTCCATTTGCACTCCTTTGTGTATGTGTACTTACAGCGACTGCTTTGACTCAGGCGACCCTGGCTTGCTATCTTCACAGGCTCACACTCGTCATCTGAGTCGGAAACATAGTCATACTCCCCAAAGGCCGGGTTTGGGGCTGTGGGCGTCACTCTCTCCATTACTAGAGAGAACTGGAGGTTTTTAGTGCCTTTTACATGCAGCTTGTTTAACTTGTTCTTCTGTTGAACTATTTTGTGGATGAGTTCTTTGCTCCAGGTCCCAGCACCAGTCCTTTTCCTTTTACTGTCCCTTGTTGCAAACCTCTGTGTTGGGGAACTCTTGTTTGCTGATGACACTTGTGAAGATGTTGCACCACTTGACAAATTATTCTCCTGATACGATCGAACTCCACAGCGTTCTGAAAATGTGCTGGATAAGAGTAACCTTGGAGTGTTAGTGTTTTCCTCTTCACCATTGTAGAGCTTTCTTATATCTTTCACTTTATGTTCTCGTTCCCTTGGTTTTGTCCCCAAGGCGATCCTTGAAAATTTATGAGACACTTCTTTTTTGATGTTCATTTTCTCCTCAAGCTCAAAAGGCTGCATCTTTTCAAGTTTGCTTTCTGTGTGCTTGTTGTCTGCCTGAAGACTCTCTATATCTGAGTCATAAATACATTTTCCTTGTGTCGGTGTCCTGTCATCTTCAGTAGAATGTTTGCGTTTGCTCTCAAACACAATTGAGTCTTTGGTTTTCAGCCTGTTTGTCGATACTTTGACAGTGGTAAGGTCATCATCTGCATCAAATGCGTCAATAAAGCTGCTGTCAATCTCAGCATTGTCGGACTGAAATATCAGGCCATTTAGAGCCTCTGTGATCAGGCTATCCAACTTTGCATCCTCCATCTCCAAGTCAGGAAGGGAGACAGGAAGGTTACCTGCTCCAGTGAAAAGGTTGAGTTTCATGGGGTCATCCTTAGAATCCCCTTTTGTTTCGGTATCTGACATCAGTTCTCCGTTCTTATTGAGCCCCAGCAGAGAAAGGTGAAGGTCCGAGGTACACCTGGGCATGGAGACGCTTTGACACAAACTGTTTCCAGAAGTTGAAACTTTTGTCATGTCATTGTGAAACTGTGCTGAACCTCCTGATGTAGTTCCGGGGTCATCCACCTTCTGTGTGAACGCATGCTGTCCACAGTATTGCTTATGGCCAAGGAATGAGGCCAGGTTAGTAAAGTTCTGATCACACTGCTTGCATGTGAGAAGCACATCCAGTTGGTCAAGGTTTGCCGTGGCTAAAGATGTGGCTAACAGTTGATGTGCAGAGTATGACGGTGGAGGTGGATGGTGCTCCACCCCAAAGCCCTCCATATAGCCTTTGTTGCCATCCATATTAGGCTTTGGATGTCCATTGTTGTGTAGGTAGCTAATCATTTCATCTTTTGTCATCTCTGGGGCGTAAGGCTTGTTACGAGATGCATCTGAGTGAAAATGGTGAGAGTTAGTGCTGAGGTAATCTGTGGATCCTTGCGCCTTAAGTTGATGCTGGTGATAAAATGGAGGGGGATGCCCAGACTTCAAAATTTGGCTGTCATCCGAGAGGTTGACAGGGCTTGTTGAGGCTGGGGAGATTGAGGAACATGTGCTGCTAGAGGCTGGGTTATGGACTGGGGAGGGTGAAGGAGATTCATATGTGGATGCCATCATAAGCCCCATAGGTGGGACTGGTAAAGGTGGATATCCATATGTTACTGATGATGCTCCAGGTACTGATTGATTCATTCCAAAAAAGATGGGCTTATTCTTTGACTCGCTGCAGCCGTTTTTGACACTGTCTTGTCTTGGGTTTGAGAAACCTTCATTCGGTCTATTGTTTTGGAAGGAGCTTGGGTTTTTCCCTGGACTATTGTTATGTGATTTACTATCATCTTGCCAGTCAGAGGGTGGAACCAAATAAGTTGACTTTTGGTTGCTTATTTGTCTAGACAACTCTATCCTGTTTTGGTTAGGTGGGACAGAAGTTAGGCGTATCTGTTGCCATGGCATTCTACTGCTTTTGGATGTGTTTGGTCTTTGATCAATATCTGTCTGGTTCTGGAACTGAAACTTATGGTTGATATTAGAATAAGGCGTAGTGTTTTGGTGAGCTGGTGAAAATATATTTTTTGGTCCTTCCCATGACTGCTTTAACCTGGTATGGGCCTTGAGGCTTTTGTCAAATGGCATAGAGCTCATGTGATTACTATTGGGTGGAGGACTGTTGTTATAGGCTTTGTTTGGAAAGTGCATTTGAGAGCCTGGACCTTGTGCAATATTTCTAGCGTTTTGTAGGTCAAGGGTTCTCTGGCTATTAGTAATGCCGTCTTTTTGGTTGCAGCTTCTCTTGCTTCCTGAAGCCAAGGCTGCATCCCTGTTTTCTGTCTGACTGAAAGCATCTCTCCCATCTGCCAGGGAACCCCTACCCTGCTCTGACTGCTGGGAGCTGGAGCCCAAGCTCTCACTACTAGCCGAGTCCTTGCTCAGGCCCCTGGGGCAGTGCTTAGAGGAAGCTGCTCTTTGTGGTGCTTGCAGATACTCTGATGGCTTTGGAGGGTTGGTGTAGGAAGACCTGTTCTCTGGCTGTTCACTGTTAAATTGAGTGTTATTCTTAACCCCCTCTGGCCCCTCCCCTGAAGTCTGAAATGAGAAAGTGTTATGAGTCACCTGGGCAGGAGCCAAAGAGGAGTCTAGAATGTCATGGGATTGGATATTCTGATCATTGGGAAAAGAGTCTGGGTTTGAGTCTTCCAACAATTGGTATCCATACTGAAATGGCAAAGGCACAAAGTTACCATTTGCCTTGTTTGACTCAGAGAGGACAGTGGATTTTTGTGAGGAAATCCCATAGTTAGCACCATTAAAAGTCTTCTCTGGAGACTGCCATTCATTGGAGCCATTCAGCTGAAAGTCCGGGAATAGGAGCTGGCCACTTGTCTGTGTGGTATTATTGTTCTCCATTGGACCTGGTTGCTGATGCTGTGGTTGATGTTGGTGGGTGGAGGTCCCACCGGTTGTTCCCAGTGCCTGTGAGGTATAGCTTGGGGAGGTGAGTTCGGAGGACGAGGTCTCTTGGAAGCAGCGGCTGTAGTTGAGCTCCTCCTGTTGCAGCTCCGCCTCTCGTTCGGGTATACTGGGCACGTGGAACCTGTAGCTGCCCAACACAGGGCCGCGTCTGGCTTCCAGCTTCTTGGGTGGTGAGACTTTCTGCTGTGGGTAGGCAATGCCAATATTGGGATTAGAGCGTGGGTTTGTGATGCTGAGTCTATACAGCTGCTGGGGGTTACCACGCTCTGACTTCCCTGACCGCTTCCCTTTGTCTCGGCTCCGGCTCTTTCCGGTCGGAGACTGGGGGCTGCCCTTACCACTGGGCCACGTCCTGTCGCTGGCAAACTTAGATCCGTTCTGTAGTGATTTGAAATCTATCTTCCCCGTTTGCTGAGGTCGGATCACAGCCTCACGCTGCTGGGCATAGTCCCTGTCCTTTTCTTCAAAGCTGGCCCCTCTGCTGACCGTCCGCACCTCCACACCCGAGAAGCGCTCTGAAGACTTTTTTGCGATTTTCTCACTGCTGCTGTACTGCTCCAATGCAGTTTCCTCATCCTGTAGTTTGGACCCAGCATCCAGCTTTTTGACGGCGTACGTGTGCTGAGTCTCTCCTGCCATGGTGCAGACGAGGCGTGCTGTGCAGGCCTGGTCCCAAGGGATGTTATCTGGAAGCCAGGGTCATGATGAGTCAGGGAGTTTCGTTCAATAAGCTGCTTCCACGGGCACAAACTGCAGGGATGGGAGGAAGTCTCTCTGTGCGGTTATCTCTCCGCTGTCATGGCGACCCACTGATCTGGCAGTCTGGGAGTCCTGCAGAGACAGATGGGTAAAAGCTGTGAGATGTTTGAAAATCAACATATTTAGGTAAACAGCTTTAGCACTTTAGCCTTCATTTCACTACCACAAAAGCATGGATATTACTATTGTAAACTATTTTTTGTACACATTTATTTTAAATAAAGAAAATATTTAAACCTTAAACAATGAAATGCAACTGACTGAGGAAAACTATTATATCAATAATTGACGTTCCAACTACTGCCAGTAGAGAGCAGTATTGCCACAGTTTTGCCTCACAGCTCTCCACCCAAGGTTCTAAGACACCATAGAGCAGTGGTCCTCAAACCCTTCCATGGAGGGCCTAGTGTACGCAGGTTTTTGCTTTTACCTTGTACAAGCCTGATGGAGTAGCTCACTAATTGGTTAGTATCTCCCCTCACCTGGCAGTCTAGGTCCTAATTATGCTCTAATGGAAGGGAACGACCCAAAAACCAGCATACACTAGGCCCTCCATGGAAGGGTTTGAGGACCACTGCCATAGAGTGCACAGTGTCCAGGTTACAGGGGATTTTGGATCATATGTAGAAATTCATATTATAACAGTTTTAAGAAGTCCAAATAAATCTAAAAAAATTTACTCACCAATTGCACAACTAAGTGCATTGAAACGTTCAATAAACAATTAACTCTGTAATTGGGATGAATACAGTATATTTTTATAGACCAGAAATGTACTTTTTTCTGCATGCGAAAATATAGTACACAGCTATCATTAAAGCAACAGGGCTTCAATTCAATTAAAGGCCAAAGGGTGTTATATGGCCAAAATACCATAAAAAAGACTGTTCTTAGTTATGACGTAGCACTGGACACAGTTATTGTCATCATGCTGTTATTCAAAGCTTTTTACATGACTTACAGCTGATGACTAATGACATAATGTTTTACATAGCTGGTGAGTAAAACATATAACAGACCAATGAAACAATGCTGACTGTTTGCACAGTTGACATGGGATACAGAGTTAGGTCATGGAGCAATATCAGGCATCCCACACACTGCTTATATCCTCCGGTCATTAAATTCAAGTCAGACCAGAAGCAGCTTAAAGTAACTGACAGAATGTAATATCTGAACCTTTTAGCCAAGAAACCCTCCACATCTACTCATAATATCACCCTGCCCCGTAGCTAGACCAACATTTTATTCAGTGACAGAGTGAGGAATGTTTTTATGCTGTTCAGGGGCCGCCCCCAGGTGAAGAGTGTCGCCCTCTCCACAACAGAATACAAGCCACTGTTGAATATTACACACACTGCCAGTGTGACTGCCTGTGCTCTGTCGGCCTTAAAGTCCATTTGGGGACAGGGAGTGAAAATAATCATATGCCTGTGGTTGCTTTGTGGTACGGATAAGCCAAGAATATAGGCATTTACACATTCAAATAGCTCACAGATCTTCTTCTCAGTCTAACTGTTCATTTGTCTAGAAATAAACAGTAACACTTTAACTTTTATAACTGTATACATGACAGTGTTAAAGTGCCACCTTATTTTAGGTACTCTTGGCCATTCACCAAGATGTCTACTCAATTATGCTAAGAGGAGGGTCAGGGACATTTAAAGAGCTTATTTAAACTTGATAGGACTTTTATAGGACACTGGAGGAAAACATCTGGCTTAACTCCACCTTTAAACAGAATTTATTTATGGGTCTCCACAGGTGTAACATTAACGCCTACACCTTAAGTTCCTTTTATGTGTGTGTGTGTTTGTGTGTGAGTTTGTGTGTGTGTGT
The DNA here is from genome assembly GCA_016801145.1 of Umbra pygmaea. NCBI lineage: Eukaryota > Metazoa > Chordata > Actinopteri > Esociformes > Umbridae > Umbra > Umbra pygmaea. The sequence continues at coordinate 22,136 of JACXGM010007451.1, forward strand.
TTGTGTGCGCTTGTGAGTGGGTGTGAAAATATTAAATCATGTCACTGAACTGATATATGACTTCAGTTTCCCTTTCCTCTCTGTCTAAAACTCAGACTAACAAAACCGCATACATGCACACAGAATACAGTACAATGCAACCCACAGTTAGTGATGCCTGGCTTTCCCTGCCTATATCCATTGACCTTCACAGACCTGTGGCACACATGGTAAGGTTCTGTCCCTTTATTTTTAACAGCCCTGCTCTGTAATTACAAAAAGTCTGACAATGGTTGTGGATGGGTGTGGTGGCCGTAGACAGAAGAGCAGATCAGTAGCACGGGACAGAGGCAGACCACTTCTGTTAGTAGAGTGGGTCTTTGAAGGGAGGAGAGAGGAACAAACCACTTCCTCTAGCAGAATGGATATCTAAAGACAGGCAACAGGGACAGGCCACTTTCTCTAGCAGAATGAATATCTAAAGACAGGGAACAGGGACAGACCCATTCTTCTAGCCGGATTGATCTCTAAAGACAGGGAAAAAGGACAGCCCACTTTCACTAGCACTACGGCTTTGATAACGCACAAATACAAAGTCCCACATGATTGGTAGACATCTGACAAACTGAAGTGGACGTCCTGCATGAGGAGTCTCGCTTGAGGCTGGATTAACACACGCCTATGAGACAAGCCTTTAAACCTCAAGATTATAGCTCCAAAGTCCACTGGAATGTCTTGAAGTAATTATTCGGATCAATTCCAGGGAATATGTTAGGTAAAGTTATGTAAGGTTAATGATCCTTTAAAAAGACTACTTTTTCACCTATGCAAATACTGTATTTGTGCAATCAACTGGATTTCTAAATGTACTGTGTTGTCCAAAAAGTGTTTAAACGCCTTGATTGTGTAATGCTAACATTACCTTATTTGAAATACATAATACACCAGAGCAAATGTTGTTAGCATTTTGGCATTTCTAGACTAAAACAACATTTAGAAAGCAAACATAAGTCCTTGAGCGGCTCAGTAATGCAAATGCTTCAATAGAAAAATAACTGTATTGGGTTTCCAGATTTTCATAAATTAATACCAAAAATTAATTACAATATGAATACTTCCATTCTTATGTTGAACCACCAGGTTCAATGAGGCCAGAAATGTACTCCCACTTGCCAGATATTAACAGAATACAGCTGATGTCTGCTCAGTCAGTCCTCCAGTATTTGCAGATGTAAATTCTACAGTTCCATTTTTGTATGGCAGCTTTAGAGCTTATTAAGAATGTCAGCTTTGTATTCACACGTTTCACCGCAAGGGCTCGAATGGATAATAGATCTGGGGACTTCAACCAAATCAATTAAACTAAACTAAACTAAACTTTTCAATGCTTTTTCTGAATACCTTTTATGAAGTTACCATATTCCTTTTCAGAGCTGGGCAGAAATACTGTAATAGATTACTTTTCTGGGTTGGGCTGAGTTGACAACTTTTAAGAAGTTCCTCAGTAAGACCCTATTGACCAGGTAAAAGAAGTTCATAACTTACCAGTGAGCTATGAAAAACTAAAACCTTCATTTAGAACAATAGGAAACATTCTAAAATTACAGAATATCTTTTACCACATGGTCATTAGGGTCTTACTGAGGAACTTCCCAAAAGTTGTCAACTCAGCCCAACCCAGAAAAGTAATCTATTACAGTATTTATGCCCAGCTCTGTTTCTTTTCTCAGATTCTCAGGACAAAGACATTGACATAGAATGATTATAGAAATACCGTGACTGTACTATAAAAAAGCCTATAGCCTATAATATATATATATATATATATATATATATATATATATATATATATGATTTTCCATCTGCCAGGAGACGCACCCACATTCCTTGTCTTTAGATCATATCAGTTAACTTCAGCACTGAAGACCTGATAAGGTCATCTCACACCATTAGTGTTAATATACCTGACAATCATGGCATTAATCCCTTAGGATCTCAGTTGGCATCATCACTGGCACTGAAGGCAAAACCAAGTAGGATCAAGATGAAACATGGCAGTAATTTCTCAAAACCAAGCAGGAAAACGATCAAAAATAACAGTACTACCTCAAAACCAAATAGGATAATGATAAAAACAGTAAAGCCTCAAAATACATATACGCCTCAGTGCTTGTGAAAAGCATATGAAATAATGTCTAGTTGGTCTTTCTACCTAGAAGAAATGTTTTGGTGTTTGACTACTTGACAGTGGTACTGAGAGGCAACATTGATTTGAGGCCCCAGGGTATACTTGCCCTGTAAGCTGCACAGCGGACTCAGCCTGGGGTGACAGGCTTGGCCCAGAATGGGTTAGTCTGGATACAGGCCTGAGGTGTAAGACATGTGCAGTCGAGATACATTCAGATTTGCATTCAATTCAGTCAACTGAGGAGATTTATATCCAATTCATACATAAAATAAACCATATTTTCTGTTCTTTATGGAAATGCTAGGTTGCCTGCTGCACACAGCATTCTGCCCTGAAATAGATATGACCCTCATTGCTAGTGTCTAAGTCTCTGTGTGGCAAACGCAGAGGGAAAACTTGGCCCCACAAAATGTGGAAGCTCAGGACATGAGTGTTGGTGTTGTGTCACTGTTGGTCTCTCTGTGTTTCCCTGAATGTATGGCCCAGCCTCCAGCCAACCTCTGAGTGGTATTTAGCAGCCTGGGAGAAAAGGCTGGGGGCCGACACTCCTGGATGGGTTTGGGCTTGGCTGTGAAAAGTCACATCCCGTCTTCAGCTCACAAGCGCTCTGAATGCCGGAGTGTCTACCGTGCACACCGCCAGCCACCAGCCATACAGGTGCGAATCAACCCCATGGAAAGCTCCTCCTAACAGGGCTCGCATTACTTGATCTAGCCCCGAACACTCTGCAGGGTCAACGACCAAGCCCATGCATCATATCTACATACCAGTGGGACTGAGAGGAGAACGCAGGCCTCCGACAACAGAGAGAGAAGGGAAGGGATCGCGGGTGCAGCTTAGAAGTAGCACCTGAGTCTTAGCTGTCACTTCACAAAGAGAACAGATCTTATATCTTTACAAATGCCGGTTTGACTTCCAGGGAAAGGCCTCACCAGCGCACCAAGCCTGAACGCCCTCCAAATCAGTCAGTCAGTCTGCTTTAAGAATGACTTCACACACCAGCCGTTCACAGTCAGTCTGCTAGTGGCTTTTCTTTTCTTTAATCTAATGAACGTAATGTTCTTGGATCAGGAATAAAAGCAGTGTGGATATGACAGAATTGTAACCAAACATGAATTTAGGTCAAATTTGTGTCGACTGATCTGAAATGGGTCCCATAAAATGTATTTAAGTGGGTTTGCCTGTCAATTAAAGCACACTGTGTTCTAAAGTCATATTCAAGTTTATTCAAATGAAACCACCAGCATCAACACCACCCCCCCCATCTACAACTGGTACGGCCCAAATGGACCCCTCCACACCACACTTCACCCTCAGCCCTCGAAATGTGCGCCTCCCCAATTTGCACAAGTGTACCAAATCTGAGGGAGCAAAAATGACCAAGGGGGTAGGGGATAATTAGACCCTCTGATACCCACGTAAAGTGAGTGTGCACCGATGCAGTCTCCCAAACAAGTAGCTAAGGAAGTAGAATACCATTGGGCAACAGTAAATTTCCAGCATCCGCTATTTCGCTCGAACAATGGATAGGCGCGCCCAATGATATAACAGGCATTGGAAAATGTCAACAATGAAATGTTGAATCATGTTAATTAGTTGTTTTCATCTTCAAAGCTGGGAGGGATTTGTAGAATAGAAATCCATTCTTGTTTTATGAACTCCAATGGAACATGAATTGCACCAGTCAAGTCAGCTGTATGAGCCAAAGTCGATGCGTTTACCAGAGCCCTAGCCACCCTGGGGGAAGTCAACTTTGGAGTTTCATCAGCAACACATGACCACAGAGGGCCCTCGAAGTGAGGGTGCAGGGTATAGGGGTCGGTTTGGGAATCATGGATCATCTAACCCCTCCTACTATCATCAACACCACCATCAACACCATCACCTACACCACCCAGAAAACACCACTGTCAATACCACAAGCACCTCATCTCCACTAACCCCAAATACTAATACCACGACTAACATCAACCCCACCACCATTAACACAACCTCCACTACTTATAATGTTTCCACTGACACCACCCTAACACAACATCACAACCGTCAAAGCCACCATCTACGCCACCAACCGTACTAATACTATTACTACTAACTTTACCAGTACTACCCAGACAACACAGTACTAATAATATTAATAGTACCTACACCAGTACTACCCAGACAACACAGTACTAATACTATTACTACTAACTTCACCAGTACTACCCAGACAACACAGTACTAATAATATTAATACTACCTACACCAGTACTACCCAGACAACACAGTACTAATACTATTACTACTAGCTTCACCAGTACTACCCAGACAGCACAGTACTAATAATATTACTACTACCTTCACCAGTACTACCCAGACAACACAGTACTAATACTATTACTACAACTTTCACCAGTACTACCCAGACAACACAGTACTAATACTATTACTACAACCTTCACCAGTACTACCCAGACAACACAGTACTAATACTATTACTACTACCTTCACCAGTACTACCCAGACAACACAGTACTAATACTATTACTACTACCTTCACCAGTACTACCCAGACAACACAGTACTAATACTATTACTACTACCTTCACCAGTACTACCCAGACAACACAGTACTAATACTATTACTACTACCTTCACCAGTACTACCCAGACAACACAGTGCTGAGGGTGTTGGAGCTCAGATGCAATTTGATTTAAATGCATCATACAGTATGTCCAATGCCATTGTTAGTACATGTTTGTCTTCATCAGGTTCACCAGAAAAAGTACAATCCAGCACTGTAGTACTCTACAAAACATAACGCACAATTGTGTCCTACACGAGTTAAACAAAATGAGGTTTACAGTCCATGTTGTGATTGTGAAAGGTGGCTGTTTTTACAAGGACCATCATACCCACTTGACACAGAGATAGACAAGGAGAAAGCAGAGCTGCCAACTCTCACGCTTTCGTCGTGTTACACACGCTTTTGCAGGTTTTCACTCGCACTCATGCCACACATTCAATTTCTCACGCAAATAAATCCAGCCGAGACTCGTTTGTTCCTTTTTCAAACTCCCCGACGGTAGATGGCGCTGATGAGCGCCACTGAACCTTATGCACTAGACCCAGAAGTTAGTGACAGAAGAAGAGATACCATTACCGCGAAAGACAACGGGAGAAGAAACGGTCACTACCTTGAGAATTCTGATGAGCTGAGACTAGGTATGTAACAATGAAATGTTGTCCAATTGAGTAATCACTCTCTAAAACTTTAAATCTTAAAATATTTTTTTTGTTTTGACAGGGTTCAGTTAAGGAAGGAAGTTGAACTTTTTATTCACAACCAGGGATAAACTTAACTGATTACTCGACGAAGGTGACATCACACCACAGCAAGTGAATTCATTCCATGAAGCTGTGTTGTGTTTCCTGACAAGTACTGTGGACTATGCACAACGAGCTGCCACTGGAAGATCCACTGATCAAACATGCAATATTTGTAGATGTACGGCAGAGGGCTGAAAGTGACTTAAACGATGCCCTGTACTTTGTTGAAAGGTTAGCTAGTTTTTTTTCTAGTTAATGTCTATTATCTTAGCTGAAACACCCTGTGTTTTATGATGAGGTATTTTCAATCCTAAACTGCACATGAGCTATTCTTATGTGGCTTCTCCTCAAAGATGCATATAAACTGCTACAAGTTGATGCATATATACCAAAAACTTAACAACTTGCAACCCTACTTTCATAAGGTTTCCCAATCTCCTCCCATACCATGGGCCAGAGGAGCATGACCTCCTGGTTGAGGAGTTTCTAAATTTTCGGACCATGCCAATGATACTCTGCAGGACAAACTGAAATGGAAAGCTTCTGGGCTGAAATGGCAACCAGGAAACATAAGGTAAACATTTTTGGTTTGTTTTGTCTTTCCTTTAGGAAGGTGTGGTTTGGCTAAATCTGTTGCTTAAAATTGTTGCGTGCATATATGTGTCATGCATGTTGCAAATGATGCATGTTTTATCTGATCAGAAATAAAGGTATGTTTTTCCATTGTGCTTTGGTGCATTTTCCATAGATGACAGGAGCCAAAGAATTTGAGAGGCTTGCTGCCGTCGCCAAGCTCGTCCTGGTGTTGCCCCATGCAAATGCAGATGCTGACAGTCTGTTTTCAGTTGTGGGACTGAACAAAACCAAGAGAAGAAACAGCCTAGCATTGGATGGCACCCTGTCCTCAATAATGACCATGAAGATGGCCAATCTGGAGCCCTGCTTCAAATGGGAGCCCCCCTCAGAGGTCATCAAGGCCTCCAAGAAGGCCACAGGCCAGTATAACCATGCCCATATAGACAAGGACTTGAACCAGCTTCTATTCTGCATCTGATACTGATTATGCCTAATTTTTTTGTTATTTTTGTAATGCAATTATCTGTTGTATGCTTGGAAAAACTTGTACTGTTTTAGTACTTTTAAGCACTTATTTGTTTGTTGCACTTATTTGTTTGTGATGGACCATTTGGTGGGCTTTGAATGAAGAACAATGTCCCTCCCTAACTAATCTTTTGTCGTTTTTGGCTGAACATAAATCATTAAGTGCTCTTAAGAATACAATTATTCACAACATGGGTTAGGTTTCAGTAAAAATTCTGCTTAATACCATTCTAATCAAAATATCAATCAACCTACATACTGTAGGTCAAATTTTAAACACTGGTCTATGAATAAGGCTTTATTGTGGTACATAGGCATTTAGACACACAAGTTTTCCGGTGGAATGTTAAGCTCAAGTCTAGAAGGCCGTACAAGTCATGATGCCAAACATGAATCAGAGTAATTTCAGGTATTGCACATCTTTAGCAGATCACTCAAAAATCCACTAGAATGCAGGAAATCACATGACTTAATCCAAAATTTCCTGGGGATGTACCTTCAGCTATGTCTGCTTTACAGAATGTAACTAAAATTGTCCATCTTCAATAGGCTGCACCTATCAACGGCTTTGGGCCTCCCCACAAACCACCAGAATACAGGGTACAACATGGGTACAACATCAAATTAATTAAAATTCTCTGATATCTGAGCCAACAACCTGCGTGCGTGGCATAATTTTGTTCACCCTTGACAAAATCTCACTCCAAGGTTTTTTGAAAAGTTGGCAGCTCTGAGAAAGCAAGTGGAGGCATAGACAAAGTGAGTGAGAGTGTGTATATTCTTATGACTCAAAACAAGGGAGATAGCATTTAAAGTTTGCTCACACATCACAGACAGCGTAAACAGTGTAAAAACTAAATTTCCTCAATGTCGTTCTCTTGTTGTTCTCATGCAGGACGTAGGTGATGTAGGTTCGAGTGAAAATGTACTGGTAGCACTTTTCTTGCACCGTGAAAATCACAGTCGATCCATCACATCAGTGCCTTAAGCCAATAATTGCTTTTGCGTCTTCTACGGTATTTTCCAAGAAAACCTCACCACTCCCCCCACATGCAATCACAAACAGACAACACACTCAAGTTCAACACTACCCAAGGTCTGTTGAGTCAAGAGAAAGCGTGCTTCTTTCCAATTAAACCTGTCTAGATGCATTTACATAGGCGTTCAGAGTAAAGTCTGGAAATGTACAGTAAAACTGGCCTCTTTCACAGACGCTGAATCTATTCAGAACATTATAATCTGAATGACAATAAGAGGCAATTGAGTAAATACATAGTTTTTCAATTCAGTTAAGTTCTACACTGAAAAAGTCTGTGGTCAAATGTTATCTGGCTAGTGTACATGGGTTGACAACGTCTTTTTGAAGAGGCATCTTGGAATCCAACTAGTTAGATATAGAGTAGTGTAACAGAAAAAAAGTTTTGCAAGCCACGCACACACATACGCACACACACACACACATGGACACACACACACACATGCACACGCACACACTAGACAGAGTAAAAGCTTGGATCCCCAGAGACAGTGACTAGTACCATAGCTCAGGGAAGGCCAGCCGCCAGCCCAGCAGTCCACTTCTACACACAAAGGCTCCCTTTATGACAATGTAAATCAATAAGCAGCATTAGGTAGCCTTTCCTAACAATTTCACATTTTCCAGACGCTCCCTGTAGTTAAATATCACAGCAGACTAGTAAGCAGGACTTGAGTCTTCAGAGCAGCGTTGCAAGAAGAGGAGTGGAGGGCAGCCATAAGGGGATGAGAATCATGGCAGAGAAAAGAGAAGAAGAAAGACTGAGGGGATGGAATGGAGGGGATGAGTGTAGACAGGAAGAGGGGATGAGTGGAGACAGGAAGAGGGGATGAGTGGAGACAGGAAGAGGGGATGAGAGGAGACAGGAAGAGGGGATGAG